>CAKNWT010199860.1:0-10149 GCA_932066315.1 Andricus coriarius | reverse complement strand
CTTTTTAAAATAATGCAAACTTTTTCGCCTTTTCTATTTTCTCTATCGCATTTCAAAAATAGAAGAAAATTTAAACAATGAAGAATTCTCATAAGCATGAAGTTGCGAGCAATTAAAAAAATACTACCTGTACATTATTTGAATTCGCTAGTACGTTTTTCAATCTGAAGTTAGCAATGTAAAATAGTACGAACGATGGCATCAAAACAAGACGATTTGGTATTATAACAGGACGCTAAAAAAGTGATGCTTAATTAAAATGGAACCATAGTTTTTACAGTGTGAAGGGGAAATATGTTACACAGACGGCTCCAAAGGAGTGTGAGGGTCAGGAGCAGGAACTTACGACAGCGTGGGCAGGAGCAAGATAGGATCCCGTTTGGACGGCATGCCACCGACAGTAACTGTAGTTGGAAAACCAAACATAACATCAGAGCTGGCTTGGGAATGCAAAAAGGCATTAAACCAACTTGCAGAAAAGAACAACCTGGTTCCCATATGGGTTTCTGGTTACGCAGGGATCAAAGGCAACGAAAATGTGGACCAGTTGGCCAAAGGCAGCGCAGCAAGTGAATTCATAGGACCGGAACCGGTACTGGGACAATCGTCTTGCTGCATTGGGATGTCCATAAAAGCTGGATTCGGACTAAGCACCGGGAATACTGGGAACCAACCCAGGGTTGCCGATAGGCGAAAGCCATCCTGGGATATACGTACAGAATGGACAGAACCAGGGAAATTCTAGGTTTATCCAAGAAAGACATATGGAGAGTGGTTCAGATGCTTACCACCTGAACTATCACATGCATAAAATAGGGTGCAACCCCACGATAAAGTGCAGGACATGCGGCAAGGATGATGTAACATCCGCGAATTTCATATGCGAGTGCGCGGCATTAGCTCGGCTCAGGCGAAAAATCCTTGAAGCCCTCTTCATGGGACCTGAGGAAATTATGAGACGATCAGTGGTTGATATACAAGGCTTTGCCAAGAGGTCTGGAGTCAACTACTAAGAGCAACTAGTTAAGGGTGTGGCACAACCGGCTTTATAGCTTGAGCGCCAGAGGGCTTCATCGAGGCTCCCCACCCGCCTATAAACTAAGCTAAACTAATTCAAACAGTTGCATTTACAACCAAATAGTTGGATGTTGAATCAACAGAGGAGAAATTTCAACAAAACAGACTAATTTTTTAGCAAATAGTTGAATTTTCATGCAAAAAGTTACATTTTTAGAATACAGGTAAATGTTCAATTTATAAGGATCAATTTTCAGTCCAAAGAGACGAATTTTTAGAAGATAGTTGAATGATAAGGCTGCAAATTTGAATTTTCAACAAACAGATCGTTTCCAACCGAGAATGAGAAACTTTTAAACAAATAGTTGAATCAAAGAGGAATTTTCAATCCAAAACGATGAATTTTTTATACTAAAAGGTGAATGTTCAACAAAACAGTCATTATTTATTTATTTTTTAACTTGTTCTCGGGTGAACCCGGTTGTTCATCATCAGCCACGGACTAAGTCAAGTGCCTAATGAGATGAGGACGTTATGCATTAATTCAATACGATGTTTGAAATCTTTTGCAATGATGTTGTAGGTACAAAATTAGGATCATGGTGTAGTTTGGAGTTCGTATTTATCCGCTGTTATCTTTACACAGCAGCCACGAGCGTTGGAGGTGACAACAATCGCCTCTGGATTCTTTCTGAGAGCTACCATCTGCCACCCAGGTTTTTAGTCGCTTTCTTCCTGATGGTCTTGAAAGTTTCTTACAATGCGACAGGTATTTAATAAAAGCGCCTTCTGAGCTGCTGCCAGAACCCTACTTACTGCTAAATGTTCAAGATGTTCAGCGATTTTGCGTACTGCACATTGCCTGTAGTCAAAGTCACAATAGGATGAATATATGCATTAGGTTGGTTCTTATTCATACTTGGTGGTTTTTTTTTTTCGAATTTCTCTGCTCTCGCCCCCCCCCCACTTGTGTTCAAATGCCGAAAAAAATCTTCTCAAAATTTGACCAAAATCGGTTATTATTTAGGGGTGGCGCAAAGACCATGAAGTTTCCCATTGATTTAACATGGGAAAAAGTCAGCTTTTTTGTAAATCTAATATTTAAACGCGATAATCTGTTACAAATAATTCCGTGTTTCAGTATATTGTTCAGAATTCGTCAGAGAATAAGAATAAATCATAAATTTTGATGTTGAATAATCTTAAGCCACTCGTATGGGTCCCCAAAGAAAACCCCATAAGTGACAAATTTGAATTTTACGTAATATTGCGGTTTATTGTCGCTTTTTAAAAGTAAAAAAATCATTAATCGGTAATTTAAGAATACCCAGTCATATGTTAACTAATATTTAATTGTTTAAACAATATTAATTTGTTGAAGTATTTGGTTTTTTCAGTTAACTCGCGGGATGAACATTTTTTCTAGACGTTATGAGTTATTTAATCAATGATAACAATAGAATAATTTGTTTAAATAATTTTACAATTATTTAAATAATACGTATTTGTTCAAGTATATATTTTACCTAAAAAATAGCAGGAGAAACATTTTATCCCACTAAACTTTTTCATATTTGTAAAGCTTTTGCAAAAATTGAAGGTCTTGATATGGGGCTTGAACAGCAATTGGCGCACGAAATTAAACTTCAACGTATAATCTTACGATAAAGATGCAAACATCTCGGCAAGCGTTTTTATCAAATTTTGTCATCTAAAATTGATGTCGAAAAAGAAACTTCTTAATACAATAAATGGCTTTAGCCATCCACCTAGTATGATGAATCATACTCATCTCATAATCATCTCCTGGAGATCGGAAGTACACTCCACGTGGTGGAGCACCACCAAGAAAAATGAGAACAGATAATTGTTAATCTACGTAATTTCTCTGCTCTCATCCCCCATTAATCTGTCAACTATCTATAATCTTCCCTACATTGAGGGTTTTGTAAACACTTCATTGCATAATCCGTGATACTTCCTGAAACACCTTTAAATGCTGTTTCAACTGTTTTATCTTTTATTCTAGGCCGGTAATTTATGACATTAATTTTGGGCCATGCATTTTGAAAAACCTTGAATATTGGTACTGCGGGTCCCGATGTCGCTACGAACTTTTCTTCAAACAAAGCACAAGCACCATTCAGTCGCCCTACATTTGATGCAGTGGAATCACAGCTAAGACCTACAACATTCTCTGTCAGGGTCCATTCTTCAAGTGAATCATATACAGCTTTAGCTTGATTTCTTCCTGTCCCAGAAGATAGTTTTGGAACGCCAAGAAGTTTTTCAGTCCCATTGCTTGTCACTATAATGGTTAATCTACAAAAAAATTTGTATCCCGTCAAGTAGGGAAGCAATTTTCCATCCCATTGGACAATGCACGCTTCGAATTCGGAAACTGAAAATTCAGCCCGAATTTTTTTACCGTATTTTTTAAGCACCATTTGACGACTTCGCTTAATCGACAATCGATTTATAACTAGATCATTGGTATTATGACCTAATGCTTCAGCAGTTGACATTAAAATATGCACTGCATTTCTGTCACTTACTTTACATTCGTCCAATGCTGAGGCCAGTTTCGACGTAATTATAAATTCTCTCGCTCTTTTCTATGGATCAGATGGACCCCCTAGAGTTTCCTGTGTAGCTGTAGTTTCGATTGATGCATTTCCTCCACTACTTAGACTTAAGGAAGATAAAAGTTCAGCAAGCTCATCTGAAATTGACCTACTTGGAGTTAATACCTAAATCTATTTCAGTTTAAACGCCATCAATCAAATAAAATGAAAGAAAATAAATCTCTTGTTCATATAATTTTCATTGTTTTAAGTTCTTACATATTTGTGCAATATCCTGGAGAGAACGTTCTTTCCTGAAGTATTCACTTTCCAATCAATTCTCCAATCGATCTTCCTTCTCAGCCAATTCTCCATTTTACGATAAAAAACACAAATCAGTAAACAAAAGAAATATTTTTTTAAACAATTTTAATTTGTTGAAACATTTTAGAGCATTCTTAAAAAGAAAATTAGCACAACAAATATTTCAATCTTCCGAAAATAATCAAAAATGAAATACGTAAATAAAAAAATTATTTTATTGTTGTCATTGATTAAATAACTCATAAGGTCTAGAAAAAATGTTCAATTCGCGAGTAAACTGAAAAAAAAAATTTAAACAAAAAATAATATTGTTTAAATATATGAATATTAGTTAAAAAATGACTGGGTATTCTCAAATTACCGATTAATGATTTTTTTTTCAAGTTTAAAAAAGCGTCAATAAACCGCAATATTACGTAAAATTCAAAGTTGTCACTTATGGGGTTTTCTTTGGGGACCCATAAGCGTGGCTTAAAATTATTCTACTTCAAAATTTATGATTGATTCTTATTCTCTGACGAATTCTGAACAATAAACTGAAACACGGAATTATTTGTAACATATTATCGCGTTTAAATATCAGATTTACAAAAAGCTGACATTTTCCAATGTTAAATCAATGGGAAACTTCATGGTCTTTGCGCCACCTCTAAATATTAACCGATTTTGCTCAAATTTTGAGCCAAATAACGCAAGATACGAAAAGTAGTTAAGATACCAAAACTGTTGCACCTGTAAACTCTCATTTGAACATTTTTTGGTAGGAGGCATAGTTTGCTTTTTAAGTATGGAAAATGGTATTGAAATATTTTAAATTTACTTTTTGATCGAAACGACGCGAGATAAGAAAAAAAGTCAAAAGAATAGAGATGGTGCCTTTGAAAGGTTAAATAAAATTACTGTTAAACATTTTTTTATAGGACCAATCGTAAATCATCGATGTAATATTTACATTCTCATCATAATAAGAAGGTTTTAGTTTTATGTGTGAACTGACTATCGCGGATTTCTTTAAATCTGCGCACTTCAAGACCCCCTGAATCCGAAAAAACAGGTTTTACCAAGGCCGTAGCCAGAAAAATTGGAGGGTTGGGGGGGTATACAACAGGAAAAAATTTCGGGAGGGGGCATATGCAGCGGCATATAGGAGAGTATTGTTGTTATCGTTGTTGTTGTTGTTGTTGTTGTCTTTGTCGTCTGGATACCGTATGACTTTTGAAAGACTAATTGGATTGGATTGTGCTTTAGCACCCGTTTTTAGAGACCAAAAAGAATGGTTCAGTTCGTTAACCGGCACTTTTTGACCAACGGTTCTGATTTTAACCAAACAAAAATATACAGAAAAATGAAAAATTCCATTTTTCGGCCAAGCTATGAAAGATACAAAAAAATGAAAGCACAATAATTGTTCACCTAAAAAATACTTGCAAATTTATTATTATTCATTTTTTGATAGGACGCTTATTTTTTATTTTAATCGTAAAAAATAACATTAAAAATTAAAAAATTAAATTTTTAGAAAAATGAAACAAACTACAAACGAAATTGAATAGATAAAAGTTGTTTACTCGAAAAAGATCTACAAATTTTTTATAAATCAGTTTTTGATTAAACGCGTAGTTTTTCTTTAATTCGTAAGAAATAACTTTAAAAAATTTTTAAATAAAATTTTTTTAATAACGACTACTTTACGCTAGGATGCGTATTTATGTTTTAATCCTAAAAAACATTGAAAATAAACAAAAATAAATTTATGGAAAAAACAACAGAAGATGCAATCAAATGTTTGATAAAGAAATTGTTTTTCATAGGATGCGCACTTTTTTGAATTATAAAAACAAGACAATGAAAATACGACTGTTTCAATTATTGTAAATTATAATACTATATATTTATTACAATTATCCATTTTTCATGGTTGCTGAGAATAAAAATTAATGCAAAATAAAGAAAAAGTATTAAAGTAATCATGAAAAATAAAATTTGTACTTTCTTTTGTATTTTATTTGGCCGTTTTTGATTTTATTATAAAATAAAAAACGGCCATCTTATCTGCAACGGCCTGATACATATGATATAATAGAGTTGAACATAATGTAGCAAAGTTAGCATTTTGGACAAAATCGAGTGCGAAGCACGATATACGATTAGGGAATGTGCTTAGAATGTCCTTGGGAAGGAGCTTCAACAACAACAGAAAAGAGGAAATACAAATTTACAGCGCGAGATCCAACAGACGCGCGCCTAAGGCGCGCCCAATCTTACAAGCCGCGCAAGAGTTGAACTCTAGATTTCTAAATGTTCATTTAGCTAAAAAAAACTGTTAACTTTGAAACTAAATATTTTTGATTTGATGCGAAATATTCTAATCTTTTAAACTATTCTTCTTAGAAAGTCGTAGATTCACTTTCTACATATTCGTCTTTGAAGTCAAGTATAAATGTTCAATCGGTCAAAGGAAATGTACCTAAACTTTCTATCAGTAGTGTATTGTATAATTTTTATTCCTTAGTCTTCATTTTGTCGGTAATATGACGGCCACCGTACCTGACACTTAGTGTACCACTTAGTCCATTTAGAATGGTGAAATTACCCACAAAAAATTGGTGTAATTTTACTACTCTAAGACTGATGTAAAATGGACCTACTTTCAGAGTGTTGAATTTTTTGACGCCAATAAAAGTACAGTAGCTGATGAAAATTCCTTTTGCAAACATAATTTGACATCTTAAAATTTTTGAATTGATAACAAGGCGTGTACTTGCACAGGTCTGAACGTATTAAAATCACAATTTATTGTAAAATTTTAAAGTTGCGGAAGATGATATTTAAAAATGGTAAAATTACAATTATTTGTAAAAGTGCGCGTGTTTCAGATTGGTGGTAAAAATGATGAATAATTTTATTGTACGCGTGTCTCGTGCGCGGTGCACTTTGCGCCTATAAAGACATTATTTATGTGTGCATAAAACAATTTATCAATGAAGGTTAGTACAGTTTAATATTTATCATGATAAAAAAACCTGCAAATATACAAATCATTGTGATTTTACAAAATCTAACTGGAAAGTCACATAACCTAAAAGTGAAATTCCAGACCTACAGTGGATATTCGTTATTATCCGTAAAAATGCTACTTTGGAAGCAATCCACACAACTCCCAATATAAGAACTCTCAGTTTACAATAATCCGAGAATTTAAGTTCTCAGAATATTGGTGATGCGGGGACCGCGGGGCCGAGAGAGAGGCGATGCTCAGTCAAGCGTGACAAACAGCATGAAGGCAGTACTCTCAGCGCGTTAGTTGCGTCAGCTGTAAGCACGCGGTAAAATCCAACAGAAATGGTTCGCGCGGCCCTGTCTGTTTATGTTTGGATTGCCTCGATTCAGGATCGAGGCGACTGCAAGCCATGTTCGAAACCATTCTTATATCGGTAGTTGAGTGTAATCGAACTCACTGTGAAATTGGTAAAATTACAATAAATTATTTCTACAGTGCGCAGTGTATGGGGCATGCTCGCCAAGTTAGCACTGGGGGGGGGGGGGAGGGGGGTCCTTTCTTCTTTTTTTGTGTTTTATCCTTGCAGGAAATTGTTGACAGGGTTGGGGACTATGGAATAATATGGAGTAATATTTGAATGAAAGACAACTCTCACCAGAAACCAAAGACAGTACACAAGTTTTTAAATGCACGGTGTGTATAAAATCTTATTTACACTTTCATTCATTTCTGGTGTTTTAGGATTGTGGTGAGTTTTCACGAAAAATAGGGTAGGAAGAGGGTCATATTTGCACGATAATATATTATTACATGTTGATCCCACTTGCGAAGAATTGAGCAAGGTCTTGAATAGTAATATTTAAATCGAAGGACGGCGAAGAACTCCACCTGAAAGACAGTAGCATGTCGACCAAGTAGGATCCCTATCCCTTTCCCTCTCTCGCTATCATAAATTCCTGCTCCTGACCCTCCCTCTGCCCTGGAGCCATCTTTATACCAGATTACCCCTTGGAGGAGAGGGTCACCATTTGCGTTCCACAGATCCCTGCTTGGGATGCAGACGCGGAAAGCTTTGGCAAAGCTGAAGCATTTTGTTATTTTATCTTGCCTCATCTGAAGAATCGGCATTGCGCTGATATCACTTGGGAGCTTAGTGTCTATAGTCCCCCGAGTTCATCTATTTGCTCCCGCGAGGCGGCCACTCGCGTGTGCCGCTCTAGCGGTTATCGCAACATGTAGGGGTTCTTCACAGAGCATGAATCCTATCGCCGCTGTGGGCGTAGTCCTCATTGCTCCAGTCAAACCCCTAAGTGCTAGCGTTTGTAATCTTCGCAGCCTGTCCTGCATTGTTTTAAGTTCCGCCCGTGGCTACCAGACCACGGCCGCATGTAGGAGCCTGGGTTTTAGGACAGCAGAGTAGAGTCATGCAAGCATTTTGGGCCCTAAACCCCACGTCAACCCATAGGCTCTCCTGCACATCTGAAAAGTCATGACAAACTTCCTGCATTGGGTCTCCAGGTGCTTTGCCCAGTTCAGTGAACTTTTGGAACTTCATAATTTTTCGTGAAAATGACCAGGTTGGTCTTTTCCGAATTTACCGAGAGCCCTGAGCTATCGCACCAGAGCTCTACAATGCGCAGCGCCAACCTCATAAGACCCGTCAGTGTTTCCAGATGAGCCCCGCTGACCTGACACCACAGGAGGGTGACAGAACACCCCCCTGTGTGCATCCCTGTGGAGATATTCCCCTTACTAGGCCCTCACCCCATCTGGTTTCGAGTCTTCTCCGGCGTGGCATACTTCCTCTTCAGCATAAAAGCTGGTTCCGCACGCCACAACTCAAAGCCTCCCGACAGATGACTTCTGGAGGAGTATTGCTGAAAGCACCCTCTATACCCAAGAAGGCGCCCCCACAGCATACCCCTTTTGTTCCAACTGCTGCTCCAATTTTGCCACAACAGCATGAAGCGCAGTTTCAACCGACCAGTCTGTGTGAAAAGCATGCTGCCCTCTATGCAACAGGAGGTCAAGAGCACCTTATACCTAATGTATCTCTCGACCAGCCTCTCCAACGTCTTCAGGATAAAAGACGTTAGGCTGATTGGTCGGAAATCTTTTGCAGCAGTGTAACCCTCCCTCCCAGGTTTGGGTATGAAGGCCACTCTGCCATCCTTTCATGCCAATGGCACGTGTTTAAAGGCTATACTAGCCCTAAATAATTTCGTCAGAGGCGGTACGACTAAATCCATGCCTTTTTGTAAAAGCGCTTGATAAATGCCATCCGCCCCTGGTGATTTAAAGGGGCAGACTGACCCTACGGCCCATTCCACCTTTTTGTAATCAGCGACCGTAGCGGCGAAATACCAGTCAGCCCTCTCCACCTCTTGGCACCAGCCTTCCTCCTTTTGGCCGGTTCGGATTAGTTGGAAACCCGCGAAGTAAACTTCCATCAGGTGATTCAGCGTTGCTTCTTTGTCTTCGGAAAACTCACCATTATCGAGCCTATGAGCCCGAGGCGAGCTTCCGGATTTTTCGCCAGAATCTTTCGGAGCCTCGCTGTTTCCGGAATGTTTTTCGATTCCTCGCAGAAGCTCCTGCAACTTTCCTGCTTATACTTTCTTATATTTTTATTATATTTAGACTGGGCCGTCTTATAGATGTCCCAGTCTGACGGCAATTTAGTTCTATTTGTCCTATTGCACAACATTCTTGTCTTTTTACGGAGTTTTTCCAGGTGTGTATTCCACCATTCTGCTCCCTTCCTAGACTTAATTGTGCTTGTAGCGCAATTGTTCTCATATGATGTAGTCAGAGCCCTTCGCAGAAAATCCGTGGCGTGCTCTAACTCATCAATGGTACCATAGCTTGTGGGAAATTCCGCAAGCCTCCCTTTGAGATCCTCTTTATATGAGTCCCAAAGTGTATTTCTGGGCTTTCTGATCTCGGTTTTCACCGGTTTTCCTAGGGTTAATCGAAACATGATATATTTGTGGTCCGAGAGAGACTCCTCAGCGGAGACTCTCCAGCCCACTACCCTGCTCCTCAGTACATCCGAGCATAGAGTCAAATCGAGAACCTCACTCCTGTTTCTAGTCTGGAATGTAGGAGTGTCACCCCGATTCAGAATATTCAGCTCTGTTCCTGCTATGTATTCAATCAATCTCTTCCTCTGTCATTGATGTTTGTGCTTCCCCGCACCGTGTGGTGAGAGTTTGCATCACAGCCCAACAGCAGATGAATTTT
>CAKNWT010199859.1:0-12661 GCA_932066315.1 Andricus coriarius | reverse complement strand
AAAAGGATTTTTTTTCACCAGATAGTTGAATTTTTAACTAAAAAAAATACATTTTCAACCAAAAATGGAATAGAAACATTTTCTACATAACAAGACGAATTTTCAACAAAATACCAGAATTTTTAACATCAAAAGTTAATTGTCAATCAAAAAGTTGAATTTCCTATCAAAACAGTTGAATTTTCGACCAAAAACATTTCATTTTTACCACATTGTTGAATTTTTAACCCAATGATTGAATTTTCAACCAAAAAAATAAACCTTCAACCGAGTACATGAATTCTCTACAAGAGAGGCAGAATTTTTCACAAAATACATGAATTTTCAAGCAAGTACTAAAATGTTCAACTAATAAAGAACAAATTTGAAATAAAAATGAAAAAATTATATTTTTGTTTTTAAAAATTAAGCTTTCATTTCAAAAAGAAACGAATTTTAGACCAAATAGTTACATTTTCAACCGAGGAGAGGCATTTTCAACTAAAATGACGCATCTTTAAGCAAAAAATGAATTCTTAACAAAGCAGTTGGACTTTCAACCATGTAATTGAATTTTTAAGAAAAAAAATTAATTTTCTACCAAGAACATTAATTTCTACCAAAAAAGACGAAACGTTTACAAAATACAATAATATAAAACGAAGTAGTTGATATTTTAACTGAAAAGGATTAATGTACGACCGAAAATGGAATACTTAGATTCTGAAAAAAAATAAATAAAAAACGGATCTTCAACCAAAAAGGTGAATTTTCAAGCAACAAGATTAATTTTCTAGCAATGAAGACAAATTTTTATTAAAATAAATAATTTTTCAATAATTTAATTTGTATTTTTTAGCTGAAACTTCCAATATTCAGTTAAATGTTCAAATAAAAAAGATAAATTTAAAATCATGAGTGGAATATTTAAATTTTGAATATAAAAAATGAGAAAAAATTTTAACCAAAAGTTACAGTTTTTACCAAAATAGTTTAACTTTCAACCACAAATACAAATTTTCTAGCACAATTAATTTTCTACCAAAAAGACACATTTTTAACTGAAAACAAAGTAGTGAAATTTTCAGTTGGAAAAATTAATTTACATACATACGAAAAAAACTAATTTTCAGCAAAATAGTCACATCTTTACCGAGTAAAATGAATCTGTAAGAAAGCAGTTCAACTTTCAACTAAAATTGTTCAAGTTCAAGTTTTATCCTAGTAGTTGAATTTTCAAAAAAAAAAATGAATTCTCGATCTCAAATTTAATAGTTGAATTTTCAACTAATAACGATCACTTTGGAGAAAGAACAGATTATTGAAATTGTCAGTTAAGAAAAATAAATTTTAACTAAAAAACGAATTTTCGACAAAATAGTTCAATCTTTAACGAAATAGAAGAAGTTTGAACTAAAAGAGATGAACTCTCAGTTAAAAATAATTAACTTTCAACGAGAAATAGTTGGATTTTATTATTGGGTTCTATTAATTTAGTTTGCATTTAAACCAAAAATCGAGAAAAACGGGATGTTTCTTGAAAAAAGGGGAAAAAGAGGAATTCTTTAAAAAGGGGTAAATATGAGAATAGGGAAAAGAGCCAAAAGTTTTTTATTTAGCTGCTTTACTTGTAAAGTAAAGGCATTAATTTTCATTTTTTCAATCATTTTAAAAAATTGTTATTCACATTAATATTCTTCATGTCACAAAACTTGTTAACACCCCCCCACCCCCCTCCCTGACAGTGTTTAAAAAAAACCGCCATCACATGTTATACGAAATTAAAATTTTTTTGAACAATATGGGGAAAATGAGTCAAAAAATGTTATCAGGAAAAGTTTTTGAAAATCCTCCTTCGACAAGGATATCATTAGGAGGTGCATGAAGCAACTGACCACGAGAAAGGGTTTCCCGTGGGATGAATATCAGCGCCTGGCACCAACGTTCATTATGGCCCTTTAATGGCACGATTTACCATTGATAGGGTGAGAAAAATGGGGCGAGGTGAAAAGTAGTGGAGAAATGGGAATTGAAAAGACTGTAAGAGAAGAAAAAGACAAAACCTCCGGCGGGCGACACCAGCTGAATGAGCCATTACGGCCGTTTTAACAGAAATAATTATCGTCAGCTCTGACATAAAGGGTGCATTCTCATTGGTATATTGTAGAGCGTAATGCAAAACTGAGAGATTGCGCGCATATTGCATTTTTCTAGAACAATGACGACTTTCGAATTGGGCGCCGTTTTCTTCCCAAAAGGAAGCGTTGGTGGTGGCTCACTTGGAGGCAAGATTGTTTGTTTGTTGGATCGCTCACGTGTGCACAAACAAGTGGAAACAAATAATATCCTGGCTGCATTGCGACGATGAGGAGACAGAATAAGAGGCCAAAAACGAGAGAGAATTAGTGAAAAAAAGAGAAAGGAAAGTATAAGGGAGGTGCCTGGGGGTGATTGTAACGAGGCGAACGAGTACCAGGGCGTCATTAATGCCGGCCTCAGGCCCACTAAGGGTTTCTACTCAAATCTACCCTGGAAAAATATCCCTTCACATATAAGTGAAGATTCACATCAGATGTCAATACTTCCAAAACGCTTATAGGTTAACCCTTTTGTTGGCTAAGAAGAAATTGTTTTGCAAAATTCAGCTGCTTTCATTTTGGAACTTCACGCTAAAAACTAGCCATTCATTTTTATCCGGGATCCTTTTTTGAGCGTTCTCATATGATCTCACATATAGTCTATTTTAGTATCAGTTTCTGTTTTGTTTAGTGTGCTAACTTCAGATTGATAACTGATCTGAGATAGGGAACTAAACTGATTCAGAGGGTGCACTGTTTCGATTGATCCAAACTTCAATATTATTACGAATTCCGTGAATTCCATGCATTCCATTAATTCCGTGAATTCCATGAATTTCGTGAATTCCGTTAATTCCTTGAATTTTATGATTTCCTTGAATTCCTCGAATTTCATGAATTTTGTGGATTCCTTCGAATTCCTTGAATCTCGTGAATTCTCTAAATACCTTTAATTCCTTGAATTCCGTGAACTCCTTGAATTCCACCGATCTCGTGATTTCCTTCAATTCCATGAATTCAGCTAAATCCGTAAATTTCGTGATTTCCGTGAATTCCGTGAATTCCTTTAATTCCTTGAATTCCAATAATTCCTTAAATCCCGTGAATTCCATGAATTCTGTGAACTCCATAAATTGTTTGAATTCCATTAATTTCATGAATTCCTTGATTTCCTTGAATTCCTTGAATGCCAAGAATCCCTTGAATTCCATAAATTCCTTGAATTCCGTGAATTTCGTGAATTCTTTAAATTAAATGAAATCCTTGAATTCCGTGAATTTCTTGAATTCCTTTAATTCTTTGAATTCCATCAATCTTGTGATTTCCACCAATTCCGCTCAATCCGTGAATTTCGTGAATTTCGTCAATTCCGTGAATTTCTTGAATTCCATCAAGTCCATGAATTCCTTTAATTCCTTGAATTCCATTAATTCCATTAATCTCGTGAATTCCATGAATTCTGTGAACTCTATAAATTTATTGAATTCCATTAATTCCATGACTTCCTTGAAATCCTTGATTTCCTTGAATTCCTTGAATTCCTTGAATTCCTCGAATACCATGAATTTCTTGAATTCTGTGAATGCCATTAATTCCGTGAATTTCTTCGATTCTATGAATTCCGTGAATTTCGTGAATTCCTTCAATTAAATAAATTCCTTGAATTCCGTGAATTTCGTGAATTCCATGAATTCCTTGAATTCCGTGAATGCCATTAATTCCGTGCATTTCTTCAATTCTATGAATTCCGTTAATTTCGTGAATTCCTTCAATTAAATAAATTCCTTGAATTCCGTGAATTTCGCGAATTACATGAATTTCTTGAATTCCTTTAATTCCTTGAATTCCATCAATCTCGTGATTTCCGCCAATTCCGCTAAATCCGTGAATTCCGTGAATTTCTTGAATTTCGTCAATTCCATGAATTTCGTGATTTCCGTGAATTCCTTGAATTCCATTAATTCCTTAAATTCCGTGAATTCCATGAATTCTGTGAACTCCATAAATCTCTTGATTTCCATTCAGTCCATGAATTCCTTGAATTCCGTAAATTCCATCATTTCCATGAATTTCTTTAATTCTATGAATTCCGTGAAGCTTGTGATTTCCATGAATTCTGTGAATTCCTTGAATTTCATTAATTCCTCGAATTCCTTGAATTGATTTATTTGTTGATAGATGCTTCTCATTTCAAGCCTATTTCGATCCACAAATCGACCTTATTTTGTTAGATTGGTCATCAAACTGAAGAGAGGAGAGGAAGTAATTGGAAAAGGAGAGGATGAAAAGTAACGGAAGTAAGGGGAAGTAAGGGGTGGGGATGTAGGGGAAGTGAGGGGAAATTAGGATAGGAGAAGTAGGAGGAGTGATGGAAAATGAAGGGAAGGGAAGAACGGGAGCTGAGAGGAAATGTTTGAACGGGAAGTTGGAAAGTGAGGGGAAGTAGAGACCTAAAGAAGTAGGGGATGTGAGGGAAAATTATGGGAGGGGGTAGGATAAATAAGGGGAGAGAGTAGGAGAAATTTTTGGAAGTGTGGAAATGTAGTACGACGAAGTAAAAGGAGGGCTATTAGGGTAATGCGGGTGAGTAGTGGGGGGAAATAAATAGCTCCAGAATGAAAGTATAGGAAGAGGAGTGTTAGCTGGGGATGTAAGGAGATGGGCAAGTAGAGGAAGAAGAAGTTGAGGAAGGGAGGAACAAATGGAGAAGTGAGAAGAGGGGAAGTAGGGGAATGAATGTGGAGTAGGGGAGGAAAATTAAAGGAGGGGGAGGTTAGAAGGACTTCATTGACGTCTTAATAGGCTTGCCCCCCAAATTCATACCTATTAGGAGCCATCCAAATATTACGTAATGCTTTTAGGGGGAAGAAAGAGCAAATGTTACATAATATTTTTTTATTTAATATTTCTTTAAAAAAGTAAAATAATATAAAACGGTAGGGAAGAGTGAAAAAAATTATTTTTTAAAATCTGTTGTTGAGTTATGTGGTACCTGTTAAGGTATCATTTAAAATATAAAATTACACGTTTGGTTACCACAGAGGGGAAGAAATTTTGTTAAGTTTGAAGAATTAAGAGTTTTTTCCACGGATTCCAAAATTATTGTGGAGTTTTTATTTGTGCAGTTTTTATAAAAAATTGGCATATAAAAATATATTTGAGAAAAATGGCCTATAGTTACGTGTAAAACATAGAAAATAGAAAAAGTAATTCATAAGATCGAAGACTTCAATTGTTTAAAAGTGGCAAAAAATTCGTTCCTCCCTAATTTTCCTCTAAAACTTTATTGTGAAGAAAAGGGCACTTTTTCACCTATCCTCCAAAATTATGAACTTTAGAACTCATATTGTTAAAGAAGAAATTTCTAGTTTTTTACGGCCGATGTTTCTTTTTTCTTTCCTTGTTTATCTAAAACATTTCCGTAAACAGTGTTTGACCATAATCTTTTTATGGACACGTTTCACTGTCTAGTAAGGAAAATTTCTTTTTTTAGATTTCCTTTAAAACTATAAATTTTAGAAATTACAGTATTGGGGGAAAATACCTTTTTTTCTTGCAGCCGACATTTTTTTCAGTTTTTTAATCATAAATCGTTTCTAAAGACGATAGGGTGGTCAAAAAAGGCTTGATTTTTTCTTCTCAAATGGCACCCCTAAAAAATGTTTCTTTTGGCGTCAAAATGACTCCTGTTTTTGGCAGAATTAACAAAAATATTTAGGGGTTCCTCAAGTTGATTTTTGCAAATAAAATGCCTATTGATTTTAAATAATCCTTATTTTGTATTTCTACTTAGGAATACGTACAGTCAAATTTTTTGAGTGAAATATCACTTAGAGTTTTCGACCAATTTTAGGGGTCTTCTAAGCCGGGCTCTGAATATCAAATAATTTTTTTTTAAATCTGCCAAAAATCTCAATAATTTGAGTACAAAGAGTATAGTGTATTTTTAAATAAAAAAAATCCATTAGCAGCGATTATCTTAAAACAATAATCATTTTCTATTTAGAAATAGGCTTGGGGTACCCTTACTTTCTTTGTCTAAATTATGTCAAAACGCTGATTTATTTATTCTGGAAAAATAAAATGGTAAAAATCCCTTTTTTGACAAGTAACTTTAATATTTCTTTCTGAATTTACCACTCTCGTGCGAAAACTGTTTTAATTTTGTTGTCGATTTGAATATTTTAATTTGATAATTATTATGTGTATAGAGTGGCTCTCCAGTGGTGATCTGATTGATAATGGTACCATGGTAGGTGTCGAAAACTCATGAAAGGATCTTTTAGTAATTGATGGCGCTTCGTTAGACCTGAAATTTGATTGGCCACCCTGAGTAATTTACCCAGGAGGAATGAGGTAGCTTGTTGAGTATAGTTATTCTCATGTGTCATAATGAGATCATGTCTGATCACTGATAACCAAAGTACGATGATGAATAACGTGTGAAGAGTAATTAACACGGTCCTCTTTTCTTATGTTAATTACCAAATATTGATCTATCAAAAAATAAAACAAACACCTACTTCATCATATTCACTAATTCCTTCACTTTACTACATGTTTATTTTTTTATTTGGTCAATAATCTTTTTATAACAGTAATTAACATGGTCCTCTTTTCTTATGTTAATTATCAAATATTGATCAGAGGGGTCGACCACTCCGATATTCTTGATACACTCACGAAATATTCCCACACATTGTTTCAATATTCCCAGATATGTGGTCCAAAAACTTTTTTCTCGATTTTTTTTGCGTATTGTCCGGAAATTTGTTCGAATACAAAAACAAATCCATTTTTTTTGGTTTAAGAAAAAGAAAAATAATCTTTAGAGGAGGCGCAGCCCTTTCAATTTTAACACGTGTTTCCTATAAGAAAAAAACGTGTTTGTAAATTTTATTCAGAATCATCAATATTAGCTAAGTCGAGTTGGAACTAAACATTTCTCGTCACAATCAGCCATATAATATGAATAAAATATTACTTTTTAAATATCGTCCCCATAAGTGAAAAAATGGGGTTTGCGAGTTTTTGGCACTAATTATGATTTTTTTTAATGCAAATTGTTTCTAATACATAAAGTACTACTTTATACTGATAAGTAGATATTTACAAAAATTTTTTAAACAATTTATAATTGTTTTTGGCAAATTTCTCTTAGAGTAGAGTTAGGAAGTCGCGGTTTTTTCCAAAATTTTCCACTTTTTGTCTAATATTCAATTAGATTGAGATTATAATTATTCTTACCGAAAATAATTTTCAAACCATTTATTCTTTTTGTTAATAATATTCTCTTAGAATAATGCTAGAAAATTGCGGTTTTTTTTTTAATTTTACACTTCTTGTCAAATTTTCAATTTGAGTGATGTGAATAATTAATTTGAGCCAATAAAATAAACTGTTCAAACAAATTATTATCATTTTTAATAATATTCAATTGGAATAATGCTAGAAAGTTGTATTTTTTCAATTTTTAACTTTTGACGTAGTGAAGTAATAAATAATGTAAGTTAACAAAAATAGTTGTTCAAACAATTTATTATTTTTCATAATTATCTTATCTTAGATAAGTGCTCAAAAGTTGCGGTTTTTCTGAAATTCTAAAGATTTTGTCCACTTTTCACTTAGTAAGGTAATGATTAATGCAAGTTAAAAAACATGCTTGTTGAAACAATTGATTACTGCTTATAACCATCTTCTCTTAGAGTAATGCTAGAAAGTAGCTTTTTTCAAATCTTTAATTTTGCTTTGATTTTTTAGTTATGAAGAAATACTAATTGAACTTCAACAAGAATAATTGCTTTAGTAGTATTGTATTTTTTTAAGTGATTTATTTTTGCTCTTGTCCAAAGGTTAAAAAAAAAATTTAAACAAACAAGCTATCCTGCAAAATGTAAGAGAAAAAAAATTGGCATCTAAAATTCGCAAAAACTGTTTTTTACTTATGGGGTTTTTTTGGGACCCTAAAAGACAGACGTATGAGATTGAAATTTAAAAATTAATATTTTATTTGTTTTCTATGGCTAACTGCGTAAAGAGAAATGTTGAGTTTCAACTCGATTGAGCTAATATTAACGATTCTGAATAAAATTTACAAAACCGTCTTTATTTCTTATGAGAAATACGTGCTAAACTTCACGGGGCTTGCGCCACCTCTAAATATCCTTAATAATTATTATAATTTGCACATCCATATCAGTAATTACGCAATTTATGATTCTCGGTAAGAAATAGAATAATAATACGTATATTCATTAAATCATACCTGCTTTTATTAGATGAATTCTTAACAAAATACATCAGTTTTTAAACAAATAGTTGAATTTTCAACCCAGAAGATTAATTTTCTTCTAGAGAAGGCGAATTTTCCAAAAAGGCATATACATATACAACTAAATAGTTTAAACAATGGATGTGATGTTAGTCCAAATTATATTTGAATAATTTTCATTTTATATTTGTTTCGTTTTAACATTTTTCAACTAAATAATTGAATTTTTATACTAAAAAGATCAATTTTACCCAAAAATGTAATAGTTCAATTTTCACTTAATAAACTTTTTTTAAATAGAAAAAAACGATTTTCTACCATATGGTTGAATTTTCAGTTGAAAAAATTAATTTTTCATTTAAAAATACGAATTTTCGACTGAAATTATGAATCTTCAACCAAAAAAATGTACTTTTAAGAAAGTAGTTCTCAACTTACAACCAAGGAGTTCAATTTTCAACCTAGAAGATGAATTTTCAACGAAATACCAAATTATGGAATTTTCAAGCCAAAATGGCGAATTTTCTACAAAACAGTTGAATTGTCAACAAAAAAGTTAATGTTTAGCCAATGAGTTGAGTTTTCAACAAAATAGTTAAATTGACAGCTAGAAAAATAAATTTTTGACATATAAATTTAATTTTCTATAAAAAATACGAATTTGCGACATAATACATACATTTTTAACCAAATAGTTAAATTTTCTACCGAATTGTTGAATTTTCAAGCCAAATATACTAATTTCTTATAAAATAATTTAATTCTTAACCAAAATATTAATTTTCAACTAAAACAGATTAATTGTTAACCAGACAGTTGCATTCTTTACCAAAAAAGGTGAAAGTTTTACAGAAAGATGAATTTTCAAACCAAAAAGATGAATGTTCATGAATGTTATCTTTTTATTTTTATAATTACTTTTTTATAAAAGTAATTAACATGGATCTCCTTTCTTATGCTAATTACAAATATTTATCTATCAGGAAATCAAAATACACCCACTTCATCATATTTATTAATTCCTTTCATGTGCTATATTTATTTGTTCATAAAATTAATTAACATGATTCTGCTTTCTTATATTAATGAGGAAATATTGGTATATCAAGAAATTGAACATACATCAACTTCACCATATTCACTAATTCTTTGAATTAAATAAATTTTTCTTTTAATATTTATAATAATTTTATCATAAAAGGAATTAACATGGTACTCACAAGCAGTAAATTCAAGAGAGCGTTTAGGTCTCTGGATAATTATTTCCTAACATTAAAAATATCAAAAATTTGAAAATCTACTTAAATAATTTTGAAATATCAACTTTAAAAAATTGTTAAGAAAATAGATTATAATTTCAAATTTAAGGCGTTTAAAATCTAAAAAAAAATATTTATTGAATGATTTCACATTCGAAACGTTTCAAACTAAACAATTTTAGATCAGGTCAAATTTTAAAAAAAGGAGATTATTTCGAATGGAATGAGAAGGAATTAAACTCGTAATATTTCGAGATTAAAGCGTTTAAAATTGAAAGTATTTTAAATTTAAGCATTTTTAATCAGAAGCTTTTGAAATTAAAAAATTGTATACCAAAAGTTTGAAAATTAGACAGTTCCATCGGAAAGGAGTTGAAATAGTATCATTTCTAATTCAAAGCGATACAAATTTTATTTTGAAATGGAGTGTCAAAATTGAACGATCTTAGATTATAATTCAGAAAGCAGAAAAATGTCAAAACTACAGAAATTTAATATTTTCATACTAGAATTTCGAAAATAGGATCATTTAAAATTCAAAGAAACTGAAGTTGTATTATTTCAAATTTAAAGCGTTCAAACCTGAGAAATGAAAAATTTTTAATTTTTGAATTTTATTCATTTTAATTTCCAAGCGCTTAAAATTTGACAAATTCAAATTTAAAACTAAACTGTATGTTTCGTATTTAAAGCTTTTAAAATTCTAGAATTTGGAATTATTTTTACAAAAAAACTATAATTTAGAAATTAAAACTGTTCAGACAAATTGGTCTGAGAAAAAACAAAATTACCGTTAAAAATGAACAAAGTGTAAATGAAAAGCCTTAAAAATTGAATTATTCTGAAAAAAAGTTCAAAATAAAAACTTATTTTAAGCATTAAAAATGAAAAAAATTTTACTGCGGAACGTTAAAAATTAAACGCATCCAAACTTCATTAAAAAATAAAAATATTTGTAGTCATCCTGTACTTTTCAAAATTCAACCCTTTCAATTTTAATTAAAAAATTAAATCAGCATGAAATTTCGGAATCGTAAAATTGAATCTATTCGAAATTAAAGAAATGATTCAATTACTAATTTATCAGTATCAGAAGGTTTAATTGTTATGTATTTTTATTTTGAAAAACACAAGTTTTAACTTTTAAATTTTGAATCATTTAATTTTTAGCACTTCGTTCAGAATTATAATTCATTTTAAAAATTTTTTAAATATATTTTTTTATATCATTTATTTATTATTTTTATTAATATTATTAAGAAAATTCGAAATAGCTCTTTTTAAATCGAGTTTCAAATGTGCAATATTCTGGAACATGTATAAATAAAAAATACTTCAATTTTCAATGAATAATTCGAAAATCTTCTAATTTTTCATTTTTTAAATTTACTCTGGAGGCATTTAATTCAAAATTATTTAAGTTTCATTTTTATACTCTACGATTTCAAAGAATTCAAAAACCAGACAATTTTGAACGTTTAAAATTGAAACCAAACAACGTAGAATATTTAAATAAAAAATTATATAATTTAAAAATGCCTATCAGAACTTTCAATACAAAAAGTTGACAGATTAATAGTAAAATTGTCCTGACATTTTTAATATTTAAATAACTACATCATTGTAAAAACAGATTTAAAAAAATCCAAGCACGTTATATGGACCGCGATGCAAGAGTCTTTCAACTTTCGGTTAGATCAGGCGGTTAACCGAAAAATTTTGTTGTTGTTGTAATTTTCACCACTTTTATTTGAAGAAAAGTTATTCGTTTTATGGAAAATTCTTATTTTTTTGCAATCAATGAAATATAACTAACATACATTTTTAAATATAAAGAAACAGTAAAGTAAAATGATATAAAAGTACATGTATGTGTAATATAAATAAAATCTATTTTATATTATTACTACTATAATATTCATATTTTAATAATACAGTAATATGTAATGTCTTTTTAATAAACAATTGTATAAGGAATAATAATTTTTCAAGGATGCCGCAGCACTTTCTTATCCTTGAAATAATCGCTTCTGAAGTGATAAGGGTTGGAAAACCCAATTTTTAATTATTAAAAATTTTTAACAATTGAACATTTTGGCCAAATATAAATGAATTTAAAAGTCAATTGCAATAAAAGGAGAATTTGAATAAGAAAACATTGAAAAAAATGCAGGCATGAAGAATCGAGCTCAGACTTTCCGCTTACAAACTCGGAAGGTTACCGCCTGATCTAACCGGGAGTTAAAAGACCCAATTTTATAAGAATTCAAAATGACATATACTGATAAACTGTCACATTGATGTTTGATCAATTTCGTAAGATATTACATAAAATTATTATCAATCATAGAATTTAAAAAATAAAATTTGAGGGTGTAAATGCCATGCAGAAATGTTTTCATTTTAAGCTCAATATCGAGAGTAAATATCCGTGACTTTACGAATACTTGCAAATACAGCGAAGCTATTTAATTTCTGTTCGAACACAGGCTGGCTTAACTGCTCGACTAACATTAGCACGGCTACTTCCATTAAGTCGACAAAGTTTAGTGCACGTGACTACCGGTGTTGGTTCACGAATCATGTTTTACCATAAGCGACTTGCGAAACATCAGGTTTCCTGGATTATTTGCCCAGGTTCATCCTCCTCAGCTTCTACTTGATGAACTTGGTTTATCTAATTAATTTTGAAATTTAGGTGATTCCGCAATTATACAGAAATTGATTTAATGGAATTTGGCCCTTCTCTACAAAAACAACTTTAGGTTTTTGTGCCAAAAATCAGTTCTCTGAAAAAAATAGTTTTTCTGTAATTTTAAGAATCAGAAAAATATTACTGACTATGTCATTTCAAATCAAAAACATTCTTTTTATATAAAAAATGTCAAAACTTTAAAAAAATGTATTTTAACCCCTTCGTTGGCATTGCCGCAAAATGCGTCAATCTTCTTTTTTCCTATTTAACTTACTCCGATTTTGCATTCAAGTCTTATACGAGAGTTTTTGGGGTCGCTGAATCCGAATCTGAAGTCAGAATTCGAAAATTCAAAATGGTGGATCCAATATGGCGGACG
>CAKNWT010199855.1:0-11546 GCA_932066315.1 Andricus coriarius | reverse complement strand
ACTAGTATAAACTAAAGTTTTTTAAAATCGTACGTTTCATTTTTAAAGTCAAATGATTATTGTTGAAAATAACCGATTTCTGGTGAAAAACGCTAACATATCCTATTATTGTTCTAGTATAGTAAATATTTTTTGAAATATAATTATTTTTTATTAACAATAGTACTTAAGACGAGAAAAGTTTGCAAAACATAACAACAAATTGTTTAAAACTGTAAATCCTCTTTAAGAAACGCGGGCATAACATAAAATAATTCAAAAATTTGTTATCTTTTTTTTAACTCCAAGAATTCTCGATTAAAAGTAAGAGTTTACGATACAAAACGCTCGCAAAACCAAAAATTGGGAAATTAATGACTGTGAATATCATAACCTGAAAAATCTTATAATTTTTTTAAATAAAAATACAAATTTTCGACGAAAAGCACTAATGTAAAAAAATGGTTCTGAATTGTAAACCATTTTAAAATAAAAATACCAATTATCAACCAGAACACTAACGTAATCTAAAAATTGTTCAACGATTTTAAGTCCTGTTCAAATCCCAATGATTTTTGTTTATAAATACCAATTTTCGGTGCAGAACAACATTACCTAAAGTTGTTAAAAATAATTTAAATCTTTTTTGAAATACAGTGGTTTGTAGATTCAATTCTCAACATTTTAAATTAAAGAAATGGAACAATTTTAATTAAAGAAATGGAATAATTTTAATTAATAGCAAGCCAATCAGGTTTTTAGCAAGAATATTTGCAAGATTTTCGGAAAATATTGTTATAGCACTTGTTCAGGATAGGATAATTAAGTTTCAAGCTAACCAATTTGAAATTGTATGTTATTTTTCAATGCTTTAAACTTTATATTCTTTTATTTTAAATAATTTATCCTAATATTGGCTTAGCAATAAAAAAATGTATATATGATGTTCTTTATCAGAATATCAAGTTTCAAAATTAGCATCTAAAGTCCATTTAAATGCACAGTGTTTGATTTTTACCCAAACACTAGGAAATATATCTATCCATATCATTAACCCTAGCGTAACTTTATATTGACAAAGTGATCCTTTTCAATACGAGCGTACACAAATCTCTTCACAAAGTCTTTTGACATAGCTTTAAGACTGCTTGCAACTATTGTATTGAACCAAATGACACGTTTCTATTGAATGTAGCGCCATAAAATCGGTTGCTTATTCTGGCTTCATATCTTTATTCTTTTGCCCGAGACTTTCTCACTATTCTTCCCTCTTCGCTCCAGTTCAATCTCGTCTAATTCTTTTTCTTGTACAGTTTCGTAACCTTTGCGACACTTTCATTATTTCCACCAAACGTGCTTGGAATGCTGCCATTAACATACAATTGAGAAACTGTAGGAAATCGATCTCCCTATCTTCGACAACAAATTCAGTTATGCTTCATTCTATTTTGTTGATCAGATTCTTTTATATGCAAAACGTGCAAAATACTCTTTCCACGATAAATCGTTCGATCACTGATAGAATTCCGAAATTGAAGAGATATCTTGTGAGAATATTATTCATATTGGTAATAAAACTGATAAAATTTATGTTTGATAAAAATAATAAAAATATTCTAAGACTTATACTGTTTTAAATTTATCCCGTACCCCCCCCCCCTTCCGCGGGCCGACGCGATGGGATCGGGGGGGGGGCGTAGATGAAGTGTTCTAATTAATGTCTTAATAGACTACGAAACACTTTTTTGTAGGCATACTACTTTGACTAAGTTTTGATTTTGGTTGATGGTTGATCTGATAGTCTTAATTTAAATTATACGAAGAGCTTTGAGTTCAATGTGAATATTGAATTCGAGTTGATGCTATTTGATTGATATCAATCCGACGGATACACAATGGGATAAAAATTAACTTTTTTTGTTCAAGAAAGTCCAGAGCCTTTAATGTTGGCTAATTATTCTTTCATTTATTTCGAATTAAAGTGAACTTAATTCTGAAGAGCCCCACTGTCAGAACTTTTTTTTAATTAACTTTTTTGTTACAAAATTTTTCACTAAAAATATGGAAAAATCACATTTTTTGCTTAAAATTTTTTTACACTTTAATAACTGCTTAGGTAAATTTTATACTGTATAAAATCAATGCATGAAAACTCCCAGAATGCTAATTATTTTCTTATTGATCCATTTCATTATTATAAACAAATTTCGTAAACAAATTGGCAAGTAATGTTATGATCGGAAAACCCATTTTCTTTTAGCTAGCACGACATAGTAATAATGTAATAATGATATTTAATTACAAAAATAATTGAAAAGTTAAAATAGCCATTCTTATAAACAGTTCTTTAATTTGCTTACACTCCCTTCCTTTTACGGATTTGAGAGTCTTCACATGATCATTACATATATTCTTACAAACAAGCGTTATAGGCTACCTTACCAACTTTTTGCTACATACCGTCTTAATTACTATTCTTACTTCTAAAGACTTGCGACCTTGCCCTGTGTTTCCGTTTCCTCTTGCCGCTATTAATCTCAAAATAGGATTCCAGCTCTCTTTCTCAAATCTTCTGGCTTGTTCATCCATTCCTCCCCCTGAACATTTTCATTCAAAATCCAGTTTACTTTCTATTTCATGCCCTCCCCACCCCCTTCGTCACCTGTACACCACTCCAAGCCATGCAATCATGTGTACTATTCATACCCATACACGCTACACAGATTGTCTTCTTCATTCGTTCAATAAAATCATGCTGCTACACCCTCTCCCATTCTGAATCACATTTCAAACGTCTCACGTTGCCGCTCCTCTTTTTTCCATAACCTGCCGGGCACACGCTTGTGCAATTCTTCTTTTATATCTCCTTCTTAGTTTCTCTTCGAAATTCCAGGCTTTTTTCAGTTGCCTGACGACTATTTTCTCTCTTCCTATGCTCTTATGCTCAGCCCACTCCCAAATTTCCACTCCGTAGCTTAACACTGACCATGCTAACACATGAAACATCCACACTCTAAAACTCTTATCCTCCTGTCGTTCTTGAAGCTTCTTTTACGCATACCCCATACTTGTCCCATTACTTTACTCGTGTATTATAATCTCTTTCTCATCTGCAGCTCACTTCCTCCTCTTGCTTCGAATCAAACCATAGGTAGCGAAACTTCTCCACCAACTCCACCACCACTCTATTTATCTTTCTTTCGTATTCTTCTTTATGCTTTTCATTTCTGAAACACATAGTAGCTGAGCACTTCCGCGAAGTCTTTAAACTCTTTGAAATCTTATATAACAATTGAACAGGACATTTTTTCTCGGCCACATTTAGAGTTTCACGCTTTCGAGCGTAAAAGTCTTTTGACCAAGAAAACATTTCGTGCCCACTTTTAATTGTACAGGATTTCAAATAGTTTGAAAAAAGCTATTTTTTGAAATAGAAACAAATTTTTAATATGTGTTTTTTCAAAAAGTCAATTTCAATTTTGATTTTCAACCAAAGCTACAAAAAACATATATATATCGTTATTAAAGTCTTAAATTAAATGAAAAGAGCTTGAAAAAAAACTATAATAAAAGTCCAATAGGATCATCCTAAAAGAAGTAACACTAACGTGAAGGTGAGGACACGCGTGAAAAATTGAGGGCCCTGTATATTGACAACCGGTTGAGAAATGGACCTGTGGTTTGGTGAATTAATATAGGTCCACTAGGACTATAATTCAGCCAAGTTTCAACCCGAACAAACAAACAAAAAATTAATTTTAGATGGGTACTCTTGACGCATTCTGTCCATTTATAACGTTTTCACCTGGGATCCTATCTCTCCCAATCCTTACCCTACCACCTTTACTGCTCTCAACTGATGTCTTTCGCTAGATTAGCCATTTACACTCCTCCTCACTTCCTAACTACACTAAAAACATACATTATTTGTTCTCCTTCTTACCTTCTAGTGTTTTTATCCCTTCGCTCTGACTTGCGCACCGATTTCTCTCATCAGATTCCTTAAGCCCTAAATTCTGCTCATTGCTTAGTTAAGGTCTACTCACTCTCTTTTCGAACAGTTTAATTTTTCTTTTTCTATCCTCCTTATTCTCCCTGTGCTTATTCTCTACCCTTTCCAATTTTTTCTATACTTTTTCATTCTCTCCTCTCCATAATTGATCCCATTATTCCTATTTCTGTCTCACTTTCCTTACCTCGTCTTTTACCTCCCTACCTTGCCTATTCATATTATCCAGTCTGCCGCAAGTCTACTTTCTAAATCCTTTTATAAGACCTTCTAATTTGCTGAGTAAATTCTTTTTTATCATGAATTTTTCAAGGTCATTGCCCCTTTCCACATTTGCGACCAACTGCTCTCTTTTTCTTTTGGCATACTTCGATTTCTCCCCTTTACTGAACACGCTTTCGCTGCAGTTCGCGCTTGCCGACTGTTGCCACTCGTGTAATAAAGCTCTCGACGCGGATCTCTGCGATTTCGATCTACCCAATTTTTTGAAATTAGATGGCCTCCCGCGTCCATGTCCCTTTTCTCGACTCGGTTCTATTGCGGCTACGTGGTCAAAAGGAGTCGTGAACATCTCATCTGCACTACCTTCGCAGCTTGCAACTCCGTCTACGATATCCTCTCTCTCTCTCTCTCTGCTATGAATGTCCCTGTTCGCTTGGCTGTTCTCGCTCTGTCTCCTTCTGAAGTCACGCTGTGGACTCCGCATAACCGACATGCTGTTGAGCGATCGTTAGCTAATTATTCGTAATTATTATAGTTATATGTAGTTAAATATAGTAAATGGAAGGTCATTTTTCTCACTTTTTTTTCTTTCACTTGATATGTGCCTGCTTTTGCTCCCTCTCCCTCCAAATCCTCACGACTCCTACTTTCTGCTAAGTCACCCAGTGTCCCGTCAAACCCATCATAACCTCAAAATGAACTCTCATAAGTTTTTATTCTTTTTCATACAAATTTGCTCTTTCCACCACTCCCTTTATTCGCTCTTGCCCATTTACCCCAGGCCCCTTACTCACCACACCCTCACCGGAATGACTTCATTCTTCACTATTCACCAGCCAAAAAATGACCGGATTCGGAATTGCTACAGATCCCAGCAGAAGATTCCTGTACAGGAACCTCGGAGGATCCTGCACATGTTCCTGTACACAAACCTGAACACGAACCTGTACAGGTAATCTTGACAGAAATTTGGCAAATACAACTGTACATGTTCTTGCAAAAGAACCTTTGAAAGGATCCTGTGAAGAAACGCGTATAGGGTCCTTCACAGAACGCTATCACGGAATCTTATTTCCTGTATAGCTCTAAAGTTGCCTTCCTTTTATCCCCTTGAAGATCCAACTTACTATCGAGAGAGCCAAGTCACTAGCAAACCCTCGCCGATTAGTTCCTACGCAGATTCATGCATAGGATCCTGATACAGGTACAGGTTCGTGTGCAGGAAAAGGTACAGCAACCTCCGAGGTTCCTGTCCTGTAATGGAATTTTGAGCTTGGATATTCCTAACAATAATATAAATTTCATAGTATTTGGTGAAATATAAGAATATAAATATTTATAAACAAATAAGATAAATAAATTTTTAATTTTAGAAGTTTAGCGCAGAAGAAAATTGCTTGAGTGAATCGTAGCATTCAGTTAGGTTATTTTGATTTAAAGCTCCATTTTTCTCTGCGTCAAACTACTAAAACTTTGAATTTGTCTATCGTAATCGCTTATGGATATTGACATTGTTATATTTTACTAAGTGTTTTCAACTATATATTATTTTTAGGAATATCTATAGCCATTTCGGTAATTGAAGAAAATTAAAATTTGAAAAGCCTCACATTTGAATAAATTGTCACAAGAATTAGTGAATGGAATGGTTATGGTTGATTTCTTGCATATTTTTGTGATTATTAGTCATTCTTATAATAACTTAAAGCACTTCCAGTGCAAAAATGATTTTTTTTCCGCGAAAAAGCCAACATTTCGAATCTGTTCATAAAAATTTCAACTTTTATATTTTAACAATTATTATCAAAAACATATACTATTTTGAGAAATATTTTCATCAATTAAGATAACTAAGGGAACACCAAACCTAAAAAACATCAAATGAAAATGTCATTCTTACCTTAATACAAAGCAAGTTTAGCCAAAAGAATTTTGTTTACCGATAATAACACCATTTGCTGATTTGATTATCCAATTTCTTTATAACGATTAAATGCATCAATAAGCAAATTTTGGTATCCTGTAGGACCCCATGCATTGATTTAAGACATTATACAGCTTATCTAAGCCGTTATTAAAGCGTCAAAAATCGTTTAGTTAAACATCTCACTTTTTCTATACTTCGAAAAAGAAGACAGAAACTTCCGACGGTGAGGCTCCTCAGAATTTAATGCACTTTAATTATTTGAAATTGTCGTGTCAAAAATAAGGTCTTTGAGAAAAAAAGGTTTCTATGATTTTATTTATTGAAATCGCATTATCGGTCATGTATTATGAAATCAAAAACATTATTTTTGTAAAAAAATAAAATTTACAAAAAACAATTATTTTAACAATATTTTTTGTAATTGAATTTTTCTTACTGCAGATTTTTATCATTTAAAAAAAAATTAATGAATTGTAATAAATCAGGGATTTTTTCAAGGAAAACATTCCCTACAACTTTACAGTATCCAATTTTATAAATAAGTAAATAGTTTTTAAATATAACTATTTATTGAGAAAATGTTTTCTTAAAAAAATTGTTTTATGATTTCAGCCATAGAAAAATTTACTTCTAAAATTGGAAACAATAGAGTTGTAAAGAATGTTATTCTCGAAAAACTAAAGCATCAATTATTACAATTTAACAATTTTTTAAAAACTGGCAAGTTTTCAAATTTTATGGTTAAAAATCACGTTTTTTATTAGAAATGACACCTTGAGTAATATCATTTGGATTCTTAAAATCATAGGAAAACTATTTTTTCAGACATGTGATTTTGTGCACGACAACTACCTTTACTGAATTCAACTGCATTAAAGTAGTGATGTGCAAAATAATTCGTCGAAATAATTCGACTCGACTATCTCAAAATATAGATGTAGAAATAGATGCAAGACATTCTAGAAGTCAGTTCTTCTGGATATATTTGTCGTATAATTTATTATTGAAAACGCAAGCAAGATAGCTAGAATCAGTAATGGGCTAGGACACTTCAACTTTAACGATGATAAATTACCAATTTTTTAACATAAATTTGAATTTGAAAACATCCAACAGTGAAAAGTAAGGTTTCATATTGTATGGTTAATGAGCGCCATTTAATGGCTACAAACGAGGGAGCGTGGTGTTTACATTCAACAGAGCGTCGGTCTTTATTTGAGGAGGGGTAGCTCCGCTTTAAAATTCACAGGGACTGGAATCCTTGATGAGTTCAGTATACAGAGTAGAAAGTTGGATCCTTAAATTATTCGACATTTGGTCCATCCGACAAAACCCACTCTGCATTGACGTAACGTTTTCTCTAACCGCAATTTTATGTATGATACAGAGGCAATGTACAAAGTTGTGTTGACCAACCATCGTTACTACTACCGATCTGGCAAAAGCTTCTAGAATCTGTTAGTAAGAGCACTCAACTTGAAACAGTGTTTGCCTTTTACTTCTAGATCTTAAGCACCATAGCTCGAGACTATTTAAAAAAATATGCTATACTTAATGGGGACTAAAACTCATCTGATCTATATAGATGATGATATAATGTAGACGATGGATATAATTTCAACTAGGTAGATGATAAACAGTACAAAAAGGCCAATAAAATTAAAAAATGTACTCACAAACTGACACACTGGTCAAAATTGTGTTTTCACTTAGGAAAATTAAGTTAAAAACAGGCTTGCCTTAGAAAATGAATAACTGCAAAAAATTGAGTAGAAAGATTTTTTAAGAAAACATTAGAAGCTGGTTAAATTTTACACTGATTGAACCCTACTTGAATTATTTTCGATGAATAGGGGGGCCGAGATAGAATATATCAAAGGCCAACCTATTTAAGCGCTTGTACCCAATTTTCGATTCTCAAATTCCACTCTGTGCATGCTTTAGAGAAGGTAATGGAAAAAAATGGAAACTTGACTAAATATAAGTCTGAAATCGACCCTTTAAAATAAGATCAAGAATATAATAAAATATTTACGGGCCGTCGAGCTGTTAGCGCATGGGAAATAGGAGACAAAAGAATGCTCGACTACCGCTCGACAGAGCACTTTTCATCTTAGACACGCTTCTATTTTTTCTATGATAATTCGAGATCAAGTAAATATTTTATTATGTTCTTGATCTTATTTTAAAGATAAGATTTCAAGCTTAATTCAAGCATTTTTTCCATTTCTCCCATTCACATCCCTAAATCATGCAGCGAGTTGAATTTTAGCATAGAAAATTGAGCAAAACGGAAAAAAGTTTGGTTCTTCTCACATGCTATCTTGGCCCCCATTTAACGAAAATACTTCGAGTAAGGTTCAATCGGCACGAAATTTAATAAACTTCCTAAAGGTTTATACATAAAATTGTCTTAATTTTTGGCAGAGATTTTGACCTGTAGTGTAGTTATCATATCGGTGCCTTAATGATATACTCTCCAATCTGGGGATAGTAGTCTAAACTGCCAAATCTCGTTTTATGCTGGCCCGTAACGCCACGTACGCGTAGCGGCGTGAAGTGCCAACGCAAAACGTGATTAAAAAGTTTAGACTGCTAACCCCAGATTAGAAAGCATATCATGGTGGTACCAATATAAAGATTGCAAAATTGTCGAGGTGAAATTTTAGTACTGACTTTTAATTCTTGGAAATTTATTACTGGTTCTCATATGATGTTATGTAAAGAAGGAGAATATACCATTATTTTTTTGAGATACAGAATAATCTTTTAAGAGATTTTATAGCATTTAAAATTTTCTCACTCATAACCAATCTGAAACTTGTCAAATTTTTCTCCAGTAGTCTCGATTTCGAAGCATCTAGGATTTTCATGATCTCATAATCCAATATACAATCAAAAGCATTTGGCCTGAATAAGATCATTAAGATTTTTGGCCTGATTGTCGGGAGATTAATTTTTCTTTTTCGCGTTTTGCCAGAAAATGAACAAAATGCTAGAAATAACCAAAATGGTGGCGGTTTGTCGGAAAATATTTTAAGTCCATTTTCCCAAAAACCCCGAGAAAGATTCGATTAAACGCTTAGAAACAAGTTTGTTTAGTTTGAAATCTTTTGCAAACAATACCTCCTACTCTTGTATGATATCTTGCATCGTTCGCGAGAAAACTTAAAGACCCAAATTTTTCCAAACGAAATTCTAGTGGCTTCAAAAATGAGTTGGCCTGCATAAAACTTACCGAAATTTTTCTTCATATAAGCACAAATTCATAAAAAAGGGAAGATAAAGTCAAATTTTATGAAAAACCCGACTTTCTTCATTTCATAAAATATTTCTCAATAATTCGTGCTTATATAACATTTCTAAATAAACCTCGTTTTTTCTTAGCTTTTTTTTTAACCTTTCGCTGTTTCTAAAATAAATGCAAAAATTTAATTAAAAGAAATCCTCGTGGCCACGAAAATGGGTTGGCCCACATTAAACTCCACGAATGTCTTCCTTATACAAGTACCACTTCAACCAAAAAATTGAGCCAACAAAATGGTGGCGTTTTTGAGAAAATCGACTTTTAATATTTTCAGAGAAACCAGCACCATTTTTTAAAAATTTTTAACGTTCTATATTGTACTTATTCTTATAATTAAGAAAATTTGAAGAAATAATTTGGCTTGAAGTTGCAGTGTCTGCATATTTGTTTTGATGTTATATATTTGCAAAGAATTTAAATTTCAATATCAAGTTTTTAATGGAAATAAGTTTAAATTTAGTAGAACTACATCATTAACTTTAATAAATAAAAATGAAACAATTTAAGGTTAAATTAATTAGAGTTCCATTGAATAGAGCGAAATTAATTTTTGAGTAAAATTAAATGACTGGAATTTGGTTTCATTAAAATTTGTGGGGATTCACTCAAATTCAGTCAAATTCACTTCATTGTAATAGAATTAACTAGAATTAAGTGGGTTTCTCTACCATTTAGTTAATTTTATATCATTTTTTTTAATTCGCTTTGACACAAGTCTTTTTGACTTGAATTTACATTTAAATTTTTACATTACGTGAATATTACATTTTATTACATTATGTGCATTCACCATGAATTCACTTTGAATTGAGCAGAATTGACAAAAATTAAATAAATATTGCTCCAAATTGTTCCTAATTTTACTAGCATTCTCCCTTATTCAGCTTGTTTGATCAGAATTCAGTTATACAGTTATTTCCAGCCAAAAAGTATATTACTTAAAGACTTTAGAATTTTCATCATATGCTCGATCTTTTGAACATCCTAAATTCCAGAAATCTTTAACCCTATAGTAATTCCAGTACTGCCAAATAGAACCAGATTAAATAACAATATTTTTACAGAAAGAAACTTAATTTTTATTTACAAAATGAGAATATCACTTCTTCAAAGTATTATACATACAACTCTTAATGATGAATATTTTACATTTCAAACGAATGACTCAGAGACTTACTAATTGAAATAATATTTACATTTTCATATCAGGGTCGATAGGGGTAAGTGTGTTAACCGGGTTAGTGTAAAGAGAAAATTTGGTTGAAGAAACGAAGATGCTTCTAAAATACCCAAATTCGTAATTGTCATTTAATTAGAATTTTTCCTGCATAAAGCACCTTTGGTGGAATTTTTCTTATGAATGAAGGAAGGTATTTTCGTTGAGTATCCGTTGTCTTTTGAAGAACTTTATATTTTAGTATTTTGAATGCCAAATTCTGACTAAATTATGGTAAGTGTGGTATCTCTTTTTTTCTTTTTCATTATGAGATACCAAAATATGTTAGCATTTCGAAGATAGTTGAAGAGGTTAATGAATTGTTACAATAAGAATGTAAGTACAGAATAATAACAGGTCAAAAAATTGAAACACTTACGTTTACACAGACAATTAATCACTAAATCAATTTAAAAATCATGCAATGTAAAAAATGTACACTACCGGGAGAGAGTATTGGACCACTTACGGGGTGATCTGTTAAAAATTACCCTTGTTTTTAAATGGTGATAGCGTTGTCCAGAATCTATGGTATACATAGTATCTTCTTTCAAATCATTAAATGCACTAAAATAAAAAGCATTAAATAAGACTCAGTCAAGACTAAGCTGGTCTTGTTGGTATTGAATTGTTACGTGAGAAAGACAACAATGAAATTCCAATTTTTGAGGAACTATATACTTCAACTTCAACTCTTGGCAGGAGGTGTATACACATATCACACCTACTCGTAATGATGGGAAATCTGAAATCGTTAACACGCTACCAAAATCTCTTCAAAATATTTCTCCAAACAAGTTTTTGTTGATTAAAGAAGGAAACCATTAAAAGTAGAAAGTGCAAAAATAATTCTGGCAAGATTTGAAACAGAAATCTTCTCACATAT
>CAKNWT010199854.1:0-17268 GCA_932066315.1 Andricus coriarius | reverse complement strand
TACCTTTAGTTATTCCTTATAAATAATCCCTGATGAGGAAGTCTATAATGACTTCGAAACATGTTGGACCCCTCGTAGTATAAAAAAGACGGAAAAAGGAAAAAGTGAGAGGTTTGGTTTTTTGGTTGACTTTTTCCCTTTTTTCCCCTCTTTTTTCATTATGTTATTCTTGTCTCTAATGAGCCGGAAAGTGAGGTTTTTGGAAGTTTATTTTTGGATTTTGAATCAATTTTTGCTTATTTTGCAATAAATTGTTAATTTTTTGCTTAGTTTGCGAAAGTTATTCAAGAAAAAATGGATTTCGTTTCAATCTTAATTGAAATAAATGCGTAATTTCAAATTGAAACGTAAAAATTCTACTTGCAATTTTAGTTTGCCTATTTTTGAATTCTTCAAATATGTAAAATATATTTTTATAATTTAATTTAAATAAAAACAAAAATGGTTTAAAATTTAATATTGTCTAGCGTAGATTCACTTTTTGTTCATTTTTTGGCGTATAGAATGCCGTTCATTTAAATTTCAATGTATTCAGTACTTAAGCCACTTCATGCAACTTTCGATCCAGTATATGAACCATATTCTATAAAAAGGAAGGAAGGAAAGCCTATTTACATTTTAATTGCTTTCTGATCCTAAAAGAGTAAATGACTAAAAAAGTTAAATTACCACTACATTGGAAACCCTACCTTACCGACTGTTGAGCACTTTCCTGAAAAGGACTGAAAATCGCTTATTCCATTTCATTAATCCAAATATTTGCTGAAATTTCTAAATTGACTCAAATGTAATAAAATATTACGATATAGAGATACTTTAACCAAAAATTGTTTATAATTCTGCAGTCGGTAAGAAACTTACAGAGTCTCATTATACAGTTTATCTCCTTTTCGGCAGACGGCGCTGCTCCCATCATGGCCGCCTAGTGTTCGGCACTGCAATGGCGATTTTCTTGTCAGTTTTGTAACAATCGGATTTTTGTACATTTTTACCAAGTTTTTCTACCGTCGTGTTGTGTGCACAGTAAAGTGATAGTGTGGACTTTTATAATGTGACGTGAAACGGACCGGTGAAAGTTTCCCTACATCAAAAATCTTGAAACTTTGGTGAGTAGCTCGTATCGAACGTGCGTTTGTTTGACACTCTGACAATCAACATTCCCATTTGTTTATACCCAGTATTTGTTCGGTTAGCTTCGTTGCCAAGACAACTGATTATTGGCTTCGTCCCAAAGATTTGCATGTAAATTCTGCTCGGATTTTCAATGTATGAACGAGTGTGGCATCTCGTGTGTATCCGATGTGTCAAAATGTATATAACCTCTATCTCACTTGCTCTCGTTGCTGGTTGTATTTCCCTTTCATTTCATCTTATGCTCTCGATCTCTCTTCTCTGTCGCGTGTCGTACACCCCCACCTAGACAGGACACGCCAAATGTCATGAATTCTCTCGTTTTCGTAAATTTACGAGGGTCCTATCGACCGCACAAGTCGCGGCTTTTTGTCTCCTGCTCCAAAATTTATAGAATCGCTTCTCAATTGCTTTTCCCTACAAAATTTATCGTTTTTTAGACAATGCATCTGTCTGCAGTGACACATGACGGTTTCCATGGCAACTTATTTTCAGATATTTCAGATATGTCTGGTATGTGTTTATTGTTGTGACAGCTGGAATCTTAGGTTCAATGTTCTACGATTTCCTTCCAAGAATCAATTAATCAACTCTCGTTGTACTCTTAATTATTACCCACTAATTTCTTACTGATGGATTGCAATTTTAATGCAATATTTCTACTTTGATATTTAATAATTAATTTTCAATTCAACTGTTACTTTAAAATTCAGAGCCGGCAGTGTTTAGAACTCCAGAAATAACCATGAGTTTGTCTGTGTTTTTATTAAAGTATATTTACAATAAATAAAATAGCAATCTAATCGTACTGAAATTCAGTAAATTCAAGTGATTTAATTGCAGTGATTTTATTTTATTTAATGTTTTCAGTTTTGAATTTCTGTAACAACATTAAAATAATAATTTTTAATGCATGTTCAAAAATGGAAATTTTCATTTACTAGCCTTAATGTATTAACTTTTTGTTGATTTCAGGGTTCACACAGTCTTTCCCCTGTTTCCCTGATTTTCGTTTTCTTTAATTCCCCTTTGTCCCCTGTCATCGTAAAACTTCCCCCTTGTTTCTTTAAACATACGATATTTAAAAATGCAATAAAAAATAAACAATCATAAAAAAAATTTAAATATGACACATTTTTAAACATGTTAAAGATATGAAAGCCGGAAACAGAAGTTAAAATAAAAATAATAATAAGATAAAATTTCAACAGGTAGGAAATATATCGTTATTTTAAAAAGAAGTATTGGAATATGAACAATTCTTAATTTAAATGTACAAAGTTAAGGGTCGTTGCTTAAAATTCACCCATTTCCATAATTTAGTAGATCTTTAAAAATAATTTTAAAATGTTTAAAAAGTTTCCAGATTTTTTGTATTTTATTCTTTTTATTTAAGATCGAAATGAACTGGAATTTCTTATTAATAATCTTATGCACCAAAATCACAGCATGAAAAAAATGCACAATTCAAAATTAGATTTACAAACTTCCTCCTTTGCGGCTCATTAGAGAAAAATACATAACAGATCTTGAATAAAAAATGTTTAAATAGATACACTAAGCTCAAGATTCGTTCCAATCTCCATGGTTTGCTTATGAATATTTTAAGAGTTCTTTTAATTGAGGTCAAATATTTTTTACCCCAATTTCTTGAAAGAAATCTCTTTTATTTGTGCAAAGGATGTTTTAAACATAAGCAATGTTAGAAATATATGGCTTTTTAGATGTTTTTTTTCTATTTGGAAAATGTAATAATCTGAATAAATTGGTTCAGATGCAACCTCAAATTTTAGTTGCTTTTTCTTAGAAACGGGAGCTTCAAATATAGCTCAAATGTCCACACGGTACATGTCCCCAAATACAAATTTGCACTCAAAAATTGTAAAAATTATGACACAAGAATTTTGTTAATAATTCTTGCCACTCGGCAACACTCATATTTTAGGATAAAACTCGAGAAAAAACAGGGGAAAAAAATAAAAAGTAGTTAAATTTATTTCTGTGTAAGTGTTTACATAAGCACAAGAATGTTATTTTTTCGTAAGATTATGAAAATTTTGCAAAATGTGCATCGTATGATTTTCGTGTTACCGAATTCGGCAACACTTGATTAATGATTTCTAATAAAATAAGACAAAAATTAAAAATGTGGATATACTGCCAAATAGAGTTCTGAAAAAAATAGTTCACAGTATTTTTTAAGATTTTTATATTCACTGTAAATATTTTTAATAAATCATTTCGAAATTTGATATTCCATTCAAATGTGCTTCTAAATGTGTTTTTATTTTCTCAAAGAAAAGCATTATCTTTAAATACAAATTTTATATAAATAATATTCAGTTAATTATTATTTATATTAATTTACTTTAGTATATTATTACACTTTCTACGGGGTTCTAAGCATATTTCAATGCATTTTTCGAAAATAAACCTGTTTAAATTGTACACACATCCGCTTGTATTAACAGAAAACGCAGTAAACTTAATTTTCGTTTTTAAATTTATGTACACTACTAATATAATTCTTGAACTCTGTGTGATTTTAGTTCTATTTCGGATGTTGAATATTCAAAAAAAAATACTTCACTTGGTTTTTTAAAGTCTCACTTAAAAAAAGTCATAGTTCAAATTTCAAAACTTCTTGGCAACAACTTTTAAATAATTAAAAACTAGAATATTCCAAATTGATCAACTACAAAGTTAAGTGTTCTAACGTTCAAAATTGATCCGTTTGAATTTTAAATCATTATATTAGCGTTGATCATATTGTATTTTTAAATCTTAACACTAAAAATCTTATAAATATTTATTTGAACAATTTCAAAGTAGACTATTTAGGATTGAAATAAAACTTTAGAAAAAATGAAATTTTGTGTATCACTATCACGATTTTATTATTAATGATGGTATTTTTTAAAAGATAAAATATTCTTGATTATGAGACCGATTTTAAACATATAAAAAATGTTTATTTAACGCATTTTTTGTCGAACTTTCTGTATCTCCGTGAACGATTTTCCAGCGACCTAAGTGTGTCTAATTTTAAATAATAAATGCTTGAATTTTAAACGTCTTAGGTTTATCCAAATTTAAAAAATAAATTATTTAGTGAGCCGAAATCATCATAAAATCGTTAAACTTTATTGAAAAACAAAAATGTCTCATGAAAAGATGGTATCTTCCTTTCTACATGTAGAATTCATGTTTATTCTTTCTCCGAATTGTTCCCTTTTTCGTGAAAAAATTACCCTATTTACCCTTTTTTTAACTCATTTTGCGCTGTGTTCCCTGTAATTTGACGGTTCTCCATTTAAAATGTTTTTATTTTCGAACGCTTTTAAATTGAAGAGGCTTAATCTTAATTTTTTAAAGTAATGTTTCATTTTATTAAGATTCAAATTGAAAAATGTCATCGACCAATTGCTGTAAATGTTATTTTTTTGGTATTTTAAATCGTGAAAGTCACTATTTATATTTATTTTAGTTCGCAAAAAAGCAGAATGCTTCATTGCTTATATTACAGTTTCTAAACGAGGATTTTTCTGAAGTTATAATTGATTCTTTAAATAATGCGAAGCGTAATTTTTAATCAAAACTAAATCCTTTACCTTCGTGATACTGTTTTAAAATCTCTTTTATCATTTCATAATAGCCATTATCGTCAAACTAGATTATATTCTCGCTTTAGAATATATTAAAATTCACAGCCGTCAATTAAACTAAATTAGCTTTCTTAATTGCATATTCTTTTAAAGTATTATAATTCAGATTAAAATGCCGATAAAATTCAATCTACATTTCCAAATTAACGTAATTAAGTTAATAGGCGTATGTATTTTCTCTTCAGAGTTAACAATAACAATACTCTTGATCAATTATTTCAAATTAATAAGTTTATTATCTCAAGCAAAATATACGACTGCCAATTTTGACTAGATCGATATCAAGAATATTACCAATTGTATATAAATCAAAATTACTATTATTATTTCTACCATGACATATACATTATTCCATTTATCTATTGTCTTTAAATTGATCTAATTCGTTACTTTTTTTTATTTCAGGATCCTCGAGGCACAGGTTCTTCTTAAACGTTTTTACAGGTTTGTAATAAATTAGTATAATATACAATTCAACTGTTCAATACAAGCTTTTGCTCATAATTTACTGAGGATAATTTGTCAAATGAACGATTGGTTAATTGACCAATTGCATGGATCTGCTTAAGTTAATAGTAAATATGGTAAATATTGGTTTCTCGGCAAACGCTTTGTCATATTTGAATTAAAATGGAAATGGCAATTATCTGCTTATGTTAAACAGTGACGTCTTTAGCATTTATCTTAACTCCTCTACATTTTCTTCTCGATTTTCTCTTTACGTAATTAATTTCTTGCTTAGGATGCAATTTGCAAGTTTGCTAGTGCATATTACACTTTCCTGAGATTCTTTAACTCGCCTTTGTCGTAATTTCTCTTTCGTAATTCAGGAAAGAATCTCTTCTACGTGCTCTGACATTCATGCTTATATATTCTCAGCCATCTTAAACTACCAAGTCACGTATCAATGGCATGCCGTCAGATTCTTTGTTCTATTTATTTTGAGATGCGTTAGTTACATCCATTACTGTGAACTCATGAAGAATAATTTTTAATTTTCAAAGAGTACTCGTTCTGTCATGGTCTTTTAGCTTCATTTTCAGAAACTCACAAATTGATAGTACAATGCGTACCTGGAAGTAAAAAGATGTTTCACTCCTTGGTATACACGATACTTTATGTAACGAAGGTATAGTTTATAAGTTTATCACGTCTTACATTTGAGGTTAGGTTAACGTGTTCCATAATCGTACATGAGTGACAACGCGCATGCGCGGAGAACTATTATGATCATCTGATAATCATAATTGTACTGCGCATCACGCCGTGCATGCGCATTCGCTGTTCAGTCCACCAGTTGTATAAACGGCTACTTTCAGAACTAAAAAGACGCTGAAATACCGCGTGAATTATGCCTGCGTTACATAAAGGAAAGTTTAATCCATTGGCAAATTAACAACCTACCAAAAGTATCTCTAAATCCTTACCGGATTAATTTCATTTAAGAAAAATTATGTGAAAAGGTACCATTGAAAAAGTGCAAAGGTACTATTGAAGAAAACCAAATAAATGGATTGTAAACAACTAAAATGCATGTGTATAATACAAATCAATTACTCGTTAAATTTACCATTAAGTTACAATCTATCGATAAGAGGGACAATTACCATATAAACGTATTAATTCTGTAGATTGCAAGAATTGTATTGTTCAATATATTACTCAGATTTGTACCAGATTAAATTATATATAAATGTCCGAGGGACTTTCTCCTAAAGGAAATCAGGATATCTGTAGATCAGGGAGAAGTAAGGGAATTTTATTGACCAGGGAATGTTTGGAAAAAGTCAAGAATTTTGAAAACAAACTTGTAAAAGTCAGAGAATGTCTATCAGAAGCACTTTAAATAACTGTCAAGGATAATAATTTTGAAATTTAACAATTTTAATCTGTAATTGTTTTATTCCGTTTATAAAAGATTAAGATTACGTAGATTAGGATTCTGGTCTTTGAATATTAATGATCAGGGAAAATTAAAAATTGATGACGAAAAAGATAAGGAATTTTCAAAATTAAGTTTTTCCTCCACCCTGATATAATTTTCTTATCAGTAATTTATTTGCCTTGCTTTTTGATTTGCTACGCTGCTGCTTTCTGACGATTATACTTTTAGTTAAAAATTCTATTCTTTGGTTGAGAATTCAACAATTTTTAAAAAAATTCATCCTTTTTATTTAAAAATTAATCTTCTTTAGTTGAGGATTCAACTATTTTTTATCTTTTTTGGTTCTTGGAAATTCAGTAATTACATTTTTTGTTGAGAATTCATCTATTTGGTTAAACATTCAACTATTTTGTTGAAACTTTAATTATTTTGTTGACAATTTAGCTTTTTGTTTGAAGATTAAGCTATTTTGTTTAAAAATAGTTTTTTTTTTGTTAAAATAGCGACTACTAAATTTTTCTTTGAGAATTCATCTTTTCGTTGTACATTTAACGTTTTTTTTACTAAATTCGACTTGTTTGCTTAAAAATCTAACTATTTAGTTGAAAATTTAATTATTTTTTTAGCCCCGGGCTAAAACCCTTATGGTTTCGGTCGGCTGTCCGTCCGTCCGACGTACAAAAGGGCTTAAGCGCCAACAATTTTTTCAATAACATTTTTTTTTAATTTAAAAATATTTTGTGTTAAGATTCTTTCAACACTGAAATTAACGTCTCAATAGGCTACGAAATCCTTCCTTGTAGGCGCTCGGCGCCTACATTGATTTTTTTTTAAATTCAACAGTTACATTTTTTATTGAGAATTAATCTTTGTAGCTTAAAAATTCATCTATTTTGTTAAAAATTCAACTATTTTATTGAAACATTAATTATTTATTTGAAAATTTAATTTTTTGGTTGAAGATTGAACTATATTGTTGAAAATTCGTTTTTTTTTTGTTTTGTTAAAATGTCGATTTTTCTACACTTTTCGTTGAGAATTCATCTTGCGGTTAAAAATTCAACATTTCGGGTTAAAAAAAAAGTCATCTTAATTGAGGCGCCGGATGCAAAAAGGAGATATAAAATTGATTTGCTGGACACTTGAGAATTAAGTTTTGAATTAAAATTTTTAAAAATACATATCCAAATCGTTAATTTAATTTGAATGCCGCATCTTTTTCTTTTGATAAAAAAAAGTTGTAGCTTTTTTAGTTTTTGAATTATTTACAAAAGACTGTTTTTTTTGTCTGATTAAAATATTTTGCCTTTTTTCACTATAACTCGTGACCAAGTCGGAACTTTTAGATATTTTGTAGTGAAATTCATAAGAAGTATACATTGACATCTTCTGCGACTGATGACGTTAGCAAAAGTTGAAAATGTTTATTCAAATAAATGTTAATAATTTTTTGCCAGACGTTGCACAATTCGTGCAGAAACACCTTTGATCGTGTCGGGAGTCGAGCGAATTTTGAGCAAGCAAAAACTGTCAGTGAGGAAGTTGGTCAGGAAGGTTCAAAGAAGGTTTTTGGAAATTTTTCGCTGAATTGAAATAGTAGTTAACGAACTGTTGATGTTTTAATTTTTCGGCGCGATCGATTATCTCCCGCGTAGGCTGCGGTCCAGCCGGTAAGCCGTTGTTGCCCGAGAGTTAAGTGAACTCTGTCTTTGAGTACGCAAAATATTTTTTAATTCAAATGCAATAACATATGAAAAATCATGGTCTATCGTAATTTTTTGTTTTATTTCTGTTCGATATATTTAAAAGTTGCCACATCAAGAGACATAAGCTTCATAAAATTCTGAAAAATAAAGAATCTGTACACGTTACCTTTCTTGTATCCTTCGTGTCCTCTATCACACCTATATTTTTAAACATACCTGTATACTTTTTCAGACCTTTTTAAACCAAAAATAATCGTTGAAATATTACATGATATTTTCTTTTTTTTAAGCTATAGCCGAATACGCATTATGAAAGCTGTCAAAAATTTCATAATATAAATGCAGTAACAATTTTTACTTAAAAAAAATCAGAATCATTTTTAGAATAAATCCACTATTGTTTTAAAGTGATAATCATAAGTTTTAACTAAAAAAAGTCTGGTTAAATTGACCAGTAAATTTACCTAAAAATATATATTGAGCCAAAGTTAAAAATCTTGTATTTCATTTGTTTATTGCAATAATTGATATTTAAAAATTGAAATCTGCGCTAAATATAGTATCTCTACTTTAATTTTTTTATTTTATTGACCTTCTTCAGTTTATTTATGAGATATTTTTATTTTAATACTACCATCAATTTAACACTAATGATTCTGAATTATCACTACCCATTTTATGTAACGTAGAATAAGTCCTGATTTTTCGTATTTTTATTAAAAATTATCTATATCTGACCGGCCTCTGACACGGAGTTTCACCTAACGTTGGGTAATGTTACTACGTCTTACCGGCCGGACCGCAGCCTACGCGGGAGATAATCGATCGCGCCGGAAAATTAAAACATCAACAGTTTATTAACTACTATTTCAAGTGAGCTAACAATTTCCAGAAAACTTCTTTAAACCTTGCTGACCAACTTTCTCACTGACAGTTTTTGCTTGCTCAAAATTCGTTCGACTCCCGAAACGATCAAAGTTGTTTGTGCACGAATTGTGCAATGCCTCGGCAAAAAATTATTCACTTTTTTTAAAATAAACATTTTCAACTTTTGCTAACGCCATCGGTCGCAGAACATGTCAATGCATACTTCTTCTGAATTTCACTAAAAAATATTAAAAAGTTCCGACTTCGCCACAAGTTGAAGTGAAAAAGGCGAAATATTTTAATCAGACAAAAAAACAACAGTTTTTTGTAAATAAATCAAAAACTAAAAAAGCTACAACTTTTTTCATCAAAAGAAAAAGATGCGGCATTCAAATTCAATTAACGATGTGGATATGTATTTTAAAAATTAAAGTTCAAAACTTTATTCTCAAAAGCTCAGAGGCCTCCCCACTCCAGTAAAATAATTCTATATCTATCTCCTTTTTGCATCCGGCGCCTCAATTGGTCCAAAATTCAACTGTTTTGTTGAAAATTCGTCTATTTTGACAGAAAATTTCCCTTTTGAATTGAAACTTCATCTTTTTCGGTCGACAATTCAACTATTTGTCAAAAAAATTAACTATTTTTTTGGGAATTTAATTATTTGTTGAACTGTTGAAATTTCGTGTTTTTAGTGGTTAAAATATCAACAAATTTGTCCTTTGGAATTCATCTTTTTGTTGAACATTCCACTTTTTGGGTTTATTCACGTTTCAAAATTCGACCATTTGGTTGAAAATTCGTCTTTTTAGGTAGACCTAAATAAATAAATTAGTGATTTTTCAGGTTTCGTTTCAAATGATTTTATTCCGTTTATAAAAGATTCTATGTTAAAAATGTCACAATATTAAACTTCTGGTTTAAGGTAAAATAATTATTCAATACAATTTTTTAAAATAAAATGAGAAATGCATTCATAAATACGGGCTCACGGGTCGCCTAATTTTTGTTTAATATCAAAAAATTAATGAACTAGAATAGGCATTTTATTTTTTAAAAAGACGGCTGAGTCGACCGCTGAATATTTTTTTAATTTTGCTCAAACTCAAGTCAATTTCTACTATTCTATTGCAATAATTTGGAATTTATATACTTTATTGATTATTTTTAAATTCTTGGCTTCCCTGCGTCGGTATATTTCACTGTCTGTATGATCCTCTGTTGTTAATGTTATGTACCTTATAACAAAGGAAATCAATATATTCCGCAGACGATTTCTATTTTATCCGCATAAGCATCCCCCCTGCATTACCGACTGAGTTTCAACCCACTGTAGGCTTAACAGTGAAACTTTCTGTTACCGACCGCAGAAAGTGTTGCCTTGCGAACAGTTTAGTTTGTTCTCCTCCCTTTTACCAACAAAAGGCTTTCCATTTGTTTCGCGCTTTCACGTATCTTCCAAAGATAACAGTATTATTGAAAAAAGTACCCTACGATCATAAAGTTACTTCCTTGTTAAGATAAAGAACTTCCATAGATACGCAGTAAATTTTGGTCAGATTGGACGTATTTTCTTTTTGTGGATTACATTTTGATGGATAGCAATAAAAGTACCAAATAATATTGATATTTCTGATATGGATTTTGAGCGTAAATTTACGACCAAGATTAACAATTAAATTAAGGGAGAATTGGATAGCACTGGTCATTTAAGCTTTCTAGTTAATAAATTGGCCGGAAGTGATCGAAATACTAATGTAAAAGCTGAGTTATAGTGTCAGTGCTTCCATCAACACATGCAAAACAGACACTTAGGGCCAGTTCCACCAACCTCGGTTAAATCATTGGTTAACTGACGGCCAGTAAAAATGAACGCTATACGCCATATTTAACCGTCGATTATATCGGTTTAACCGAGGATCAATTTTTTAACCGAGGCTGGTGAAACCGGCCCTTAAAGAATAAACACATCAGAGGCGAGAATAAATGGATACATTAGAAGCAAAATAGGCTATTGAAAAGTTGCTTGAGTTAGATCCGGATATAAAAAAAAAAAATTTCAATAATAATCACATAAAAAGTGCTAAAATGTTCGTTCATTTATATTGGAAATAATTTATTGCTGAAACAGAATTCTAATGCATCTTTTTAATTGCAGTTAGAACCATATTTATTGGTAAAATAGAAATGGGGGAAAATATTTCGTTCATTTGAACGTTCGGAACTTCAGGTACATGTATTACCTGACATGAAATTCCTATTGCTACCTGACGGGGGCATGTTGCAAAACATCTGCTATAAATAAAAAGAAAATTAGTTGGATCATAGATAAAGTAAATATTTAAACATACATTTTAATCAACGAAGTGTCTAATCTCACAAAAAATATTTGTGTCACGCTCACGAAATTTCGGTGAACCTAGACCCTATTTCCATTTACCCCATGCTACGTGCACCGAATCATTATTCAAATCTTTTTTTTTTATTTTACTCATACAGGGTGTCTGTCTATCCTGGAAATAAAAAAAAACGGAATATGAACGGGAATTTTGATCACCTAGAAAACACCGGGAATTTGTTTCAGTGACCGGGGTTTTTCTCCAAAATGTACTAATATGCCAATTAAAAATGTATTCATATATTTTATTACTCTAATGTTCAGTTGGAGCAGGGAAATTGTGAAAACATCTTAATTTATTCTCACTTGAAATAGGGAATTTTCCAAAAGAAGTACGGTTTTTTAAAACATTTATTATTCTGAGTTGGAACACGGAATAAATAAAAGAAATATAAGAAAATGCACGACAATAATTACAATCATCCTAACTTGGAACAAGTGATTTTCGAAAAGAATTATAATTTTATTAAGTTGCGACATAGAATTTCAGAAAAGAAATATAATTTTCAGTTCAAGGCAGGAAATTTCTGCGATGAATTATGATTTTTACTGTGGGACAGGGAATTTCAGTAAAGAATATAATTTTGATTCCGGACAGGGAATTTCAGTAAGGAATATTATTTTGACAATTGGGACAGAGCATTCCCGTGAAGAATGATAATTTTGGCCTTTGCAAAGGGATTTCGCAAAGAATTATAAGTTTCATTTTAGGTTTACTTTAGAGCAGGTTAAATTTCAAACTATAACAAACTTAAAACTAAAAAACTGTAGACAGATAAATATTATTATCTGAATTTTCTAAAGATATTTTTTATTTTTTAAACATTATCAGCTGAGGCTAAAAAGTTTTTAGTGTTCAAAAACATGTGGGACGAGTAAATTCCTAGCTTTTTTACTTAAAACAATTATATCGTGAACAAGAAAAAAGAGAAAAAGAAATGTATAGTAAAACGAAAAAATCAAGTTTTTTAAGAGACCGAAGTGAGATTAAAAATTATTAAGGGGGTCTTTTTGTAGGAATTTTTACAAGACACATTTTTTTTTTGCTTTTTGTAGCTCCGGCAAAGATTTTGTTTTTTATTGAAAAATAGTTTTGAGACATCCCAGATACAAGATGAAGAAAACATTCTTGGTGTTCGCACCTTTGGGTTGAAGTCATTTCAACGGAACAATGGGGAGTTACTATATTTCTGACCTATAATTCAAAATTTTGTAAATATAATTCTGTCTTGATACAGAGAATTTTGGAAATGAATCTAGTCGTAACTTGGTCTAGGAAATTTTCTAAAAGAATTATAATTCTCAGTTTAGGGAATAAATAAATTAAATATAAAAAAAATCCCGTGAAGAATTATAATTTTGTCTTGAGCAGGAAGAGGTAATTATCGACATGGAGCGGTTAATTCTTGAAAATAATTATAATTTTGATTTATAAGAAGGGACAAAAATCTTTGTTTCAAATCAGAATTTTTTTGATTAGAAAAATGATTTTTTTTGCAAACAAAAATTTTCCACTTTTTGAAATTCCTCTCTTCAAATTAAAAAAGGAGCAATTTTGGGAAAGAATTTTAATTCTGATTTAAAAGAAGGGAATATTAAAAAATCCCTGTTCCAAATCAGAATTCGTCATAATTTGAAACTTCCGTCTTCCAAATTAAAAAAACAGGGAGTTACTATATTTCTGAATTATAATAGAAAATGTTGTAAATCGGAAAATAATTTGATTTGGAAGAAGGGAATTAAAAAAAAATCTCTGTTCAAATCCAGAATTATAATTCTTATAACCAAACATTATTTGAAGTTCCAACTCAGCAGAATTATAATTGCCCATCCATACCACTATTTTACATGCAAAAACTTTTTCGACCGGACCATATCTTCTGTTCGTTCTTTTGATTTAAAATTTTTAATATATGAAAATGAAAGAAAATCCTTTGGGTTTTAAAATGCTGTAAATTTTTTGGATATATTTACGGTTATTACCAGTAAGACGTATATAGAATTATAAATTCAACATCATTTTTTGTTCTCCAATTTAGAATTTTTGTAACTGTTCAAAAACACGTTTTTGGTTTCATTGAGTAAAACACATATTTCGAAAAAATTTGAATATTTCGAACCTGAATATTCCTTAGCTTTCACTAAAGTGTTTTATGAGTTAGGAATTTTGGAATACAGTAAAGTCTCGCCTTTTTCTGCATCCTTGAAACGTAAGGATTCTTTTATTTCGAGGCTGGAGGGGCCCCCACCTCTACCGCGATTCGTCAGTTTATTTTTGTCAAGCGACGTTCATTGGCTGCCTCGGCCTTGTATCGGTGCGCTTGCTCGAAGAAACTTTTTCAACTATACATGTGCCGAAAGCGCGGGATCTCAGCAGGTTGCGACTCTTGCCTGAAAAACACCAGCAGCGTAGCGGAAAGGCGTGGGTAAAAGCGTGCGCGAGTACTCACTCGAGTATATTGCGCAATATTATGCATTCCACTTGGTAATGGTTCAGATTTCCCTGATTTTCGCAGTTGAAGAAGTCGCGGTCCGTTAGCATCACTGCATGCATGCCAGTGTTTTCCAAGTGTTTTTGTTGACTTACGATGATTTGCCAATTAAAAATCAATATAATAGAATCAAAAAGCGACGCAAATGTTTCGCGGACTAGACTAGTGAGTTTTGTGGCATGACATCAGGTAATGGAAGGATGGGTGGAAATGTCAGAAAGGTGAGTACAGTTCTTGACATGGGAATGCAGCCAACTTTTCGGGTAAAATATTCTTAACGTAAAAGTAAGTAAGTTATAAAGGTCTGAATATTAATATTTTTCAAGTGTAGAATGTATTTTCTCAGTCAGGTCCCATTCTTTTGTCGATTGACGACCTTTCAGTTTCACGAAATACAAACAACTGTCCGAAATTTGGGGTTAGAGTACCCGATCTGATACACTGACCTGAAATTTCGGATGTTTTATTTTCTTTCGTGACACTGAAAGGTCGTCAATCAATATTACAATTCCTGCATTTATGGCTTACTTTTACGTTTAGAATATTTTCTCGAAAAAGTGGTATGACGTATTCCCATGAGGTCATGCTAAAATACTCAATTCAAAGCTTCCCGCTCTTCGCACCTCTTGTTTTCATTGTCAGCCACTGACGCGGAGGAGAAAGTACAGGGACCACGACAGAATTTTGTTAGACGGAAGCAAAATACATAATAACATGTTTCTTTCGTTCAAGCTGAAGAAATTTCAGTTTCGATATATTCAACTTTCTGCAGAAAAATGTTGCATCTAACTCAATCAAACAAAAAAAAAATATTTTTTTTGCACACTTGAAAAAATTTCTAAATTGAGCAAATTAAATTTCCTTTTGAATTTTCTATTAGTGTTTACTAGTAATAATCGCACGTTTACTAAATGCGCCAGAATTTTCGAACTAATAAGAAACATTTAAAAAAAATTTTAAATTGGAAATTTCAAACGTAAAGAATGAACAGAAGATATTGTCCGTTCGAGAAAAGGTTTTGTAAGTGAAACGTTGGTCAGGGTGGGCTACTTTTGTGAGGTATTAAAATTGCTGCTATATTATTGTATTATTTTTCGAGTAAGTTCTGTCACGAATTGCTCTGCAATAGGAACCGCTGTCTAAAATGTCCCACATATTCTCTTCTATTGTTCTCCAACCATCTCCAACTCATTCCGTTTTCACCACCCACTCGCGGATTTAAACTGGTTTCACGACACGTGGTAATCTCAAGAATTCAGCTTTACTGACGTTCTGGCAAATCTCTTTCACGCGAAGTAAACGCATATAGGACGTTGCTTGTTCATCGCATTAGACAGGCTCTTGATTTTATATTTTCATTGTTAAATAATGTAAAATAACTGGAAATCAGTCAATTATAAAAATGGAGGCAAAACTTTCCTTCAATTTTCCTTAAGTCGGAATGAGCTTAAAGGCTAAACTTTCAATATTGTGGATCAGTGTATAGTCAGACCATTAGGAGAGGAGAGTTTCTGTAGTGCATGTCAACACTTAGTCAGGCAAAACGCTTGAACTAGCTGCGATTTTTTATCATTATTGATAACTTATGAAATAATGAATATTATTCAATGTTCTTGACCTCATTTGAAAAGTAATTTAATCCTTTATTTAAAAATTATTAAAATTCACCAGAAAACAATTTGCCTTGGTTTCGATATCCTTTGTAATGTTCACTACAAGTTGGTTCTAATGTATTTCAATAAAATTCTAGAGACATTTATTTTTAAGAAGACCCAAATTTTCTTATCACCCTCTTAAAAAAAAATATGCCCGCCGCGCGGGCACAATCTCATTGCGCGCTGCGCGCGCGGCTCGCACGTTTAAGCGTGCCTAGGGCGTGCGACAGTTGGTTCTCGCGCTAGGCGCTTGAGAACATATTCATCTCGCGTTTCGCGCTCGATGGTACATTTATCTCGCGCTGCGCGCTCGGTATTTGTAATGTGCACAGACCTTTTAAAATTAAAGTTCAAAGCGTCAACAACTGTAATTTCATGATTGTGAATTCTCTTTCGTTAAAGCTCCTTCAGCTCTAACGAATACATTCTTATCACGTATCTCGTGCTTCACACTCGATTTTGTCTACAATGTGAACTTTTCTACATTATGTTCAACACTATTATATCTAATGTATATTATATTTATTTCTGTACCTCGATCTGGTACTGCTTATTCAAAGCTTGCAAAATAATGTACAATTTTTATTTTCCATGATGACTTTAATATTTTCTCCTTACTTTGCACTAATTTTTATTCTCAGCTGCCCTGAAAATGCAACGAGTTTGAGTGCGCGCAACAAAAACTGTGATTTAAATCCCTCATAAACTACAATCATAAAGTCAAATTAAACTTGTTTTTTTGCATTTGACTTTGAAGACGTTTCTCAAAGCACCTACGGCCTTGACGATTACATTCTAATTGCCATACTCGCGCTTTGCGCTCAACAGTTAAGTTATACGGACGATTGCTTTTAAAAAATAAAATCATGTAAACAAAATTAAACGGAACATTTTGTTTCCAAATTTGAAAATGCTCTGACTTTTTGAATTTTGACCGAATAAAAAAATTTTATGAGGATATTTTCGAATGTTATTTCATATCTAGTAGAAATTTTGATTGAAATTTTTCAATCTAACAGAAAAATAAATTTTTTTTCTATTTTTTGGAAATAATCAAAATGTTGAAAAGCATATTTCTTTTTGAATTTGTATCGAAATAAAAAATTTCATTAGGATAATTTTCAAGACTCTCTACTGTCTAAAAGAAACTTGGACAAAAATTTCTAAAACTTGAAAAAAAACTTTTTTTCAAATTTTGAAAATGCTCTAAAATTTTGAATTTTGGTTGTGAATATCTGTTTTTTTTTAAATTTTAATGTTTTTTACGATTAAAACAAAAACTAAGCGTCCTATCGAAAAATTGTTCATAAAAAATGTCGAGCTAGTGTCGTTTTAGCTAGCTGTCGCTAGCTTGTGTCGTTTGTCCAAAAATGTAATTGTTTTATTTTGAATGTTGTTTTCACGAATAAAACAAAAACTACAAATCCTATCAAAAAGTAATTTGCAACAAATTTGTAGATCTTTTTTAG
>CAKNWT010199851.1:0-15785 GCA_932066315.1 Andricus coriarius | reverse complement strand
TTTTTGGAAAAAGGACACAAGGTACAATAAAATTATATTTAACAAAATTTTTCGCCTAAATTATATCTACAAATTTCCTTTGAACCACCTTACGGTATGATGCGTATTTTTAGTTTAAATCGTCAAAAATAACATTAAAAATAAATTAAATTTATGGAAAAACCACACAAGTTGCAATATCAGGGTAGCTGAGAATAAAATTAAATGCAAAATAAGAAACAAATATTAAAGTAATCATGAAAAATAAAATGTGTACATTATTTTGCAATATCTGAATAAGCAGCCCCAGACCGAGGTACATAAATAAATATAACATAAATTTGTTATAATAAAGTTGAACATAATGTAGAAAATTTCGCTTTTTTGACATAATCTAGTGGGAAGCACGAGACACGTGATGAGAATGTGTTCGTTAAAACCGAAATTACAGTTTTTGATGCTTTGACCGGAGAGTATTAAAGAGAGTGGAAGATGCCATAAAAGCGCCATGTATTTTTCCGAGTTTTAGCGCTCCTACAGTTTCAGGGAAGAAAGTAAACTTGTAATAATAACCTGGTAATAATAACCCAGGAAACAAAAATCTATTGGATGCATTTGAATCGGTAGCAAAAATGATTTGAATCGGCATTCTTAAAAGATAATTGCCAATTGCGACCGATTGGTTACGAAAATTGATATATCGGATGTGACCGATTGGAAAAAGGCCACGTGAATCAGACGAAAAATTTTCTAGAATCTAGGTTATACCTGCGAAAAATATAAATTTTTATAAAATCCTTTCGAATTTTATACCATAATCCACTCTTTTATTCTGCCGGATCCTCGAGCATCCATTCCTTTCGATAACGTTGCAATTTGATGAAGGACAAGGAACACGACGCTTTTCGTTCGAGATCGCTAAGTGACGCCGAACTGAGCATATAGTTTCCCTATTTTTATGAAAGCCCACGATCTCACGTAGAAGAACAATTAAGTAATTCTCTACCAGAAAGTTTGTCTTAACGTAATGTTAAAAATCACAACACACGAAATGAATGCTCGAGATATCACCAAAGAAACACAAAGCAGCCGTCAGGATCTCTTTGATCCTGAGGCAAAGAGGCCATTGCCTCTTTGCGCATTGTAGAAAGTAGACTTCCCGTTGAAATACCCGAGCTTCTTTCCCGAAGCGGCAGAGTGCGCTAGTGTCCAGTGTACGGTCTCCTTCCACTCTCTTTAATACTCTCTGGCTTTAACCTTCAATTTTAAAAGGCCTGCGCAAAAATGGGGGTGGGGGGAATACAAAGATTGAGCGTGTAGCGCGAGATAAATACTTTATCGAGCGTGAAGCGCGAAAACCAGCAGTGGCGCGCTCAAACTTGCGAGCGATAAGAATGCGGCCGCGGCGGGTAGATTTTTTTATCGTGAAGGTGTTAGGACAGAACTAAATACGAGAAGGACGTAGACAGTAAAAGAGAATCTTTGCTGATAAGTAGCCGTGAAATTTTATCTCTAATAAAACTAAAATCCAGTAGACGGAAACGGTATCGGGAGAATTAAGGATCAAGTTGCCATTAAACATTTTTTAAGAATACGGAAACGGTATCGGGAGTATTAAGGATCAAGTTGCCAACACAACTTTTTTAATACGGAAACGGTTAAGGAGTAAAATTTAAAGTGGCACTTGATAAAAGACAAGGGCGAACTACTAGTCACAGGTATGTTCTAGTTTATGCCTTTCATTCCCTTTAAACTTTCTCTCTCTACCCAGAGTTTACGAACCTGCCCTATTTCTAATTGAAAGAATAGAGGTGGAAGTGTTAGATAGCAATTAATAAGTAAAAAAAAACGTTTATCATTATATTAAAAATAAATCCCGAAAGGGTATAGTTTCTTTTTGATCTAGTTAAACTGTTGTTCGTTTTTGCAAACCTATCCCCAAGGTTGGTAAGCTAAGTGCAAGTATGGTATCCTCAGTCAAAAGAGAGCAAAGCAACGATCACCTAGAATAAAAAAAACAATTCGTCGAAACGTCATAAGAATTGGCATTTTGGACCTCCGGGCTACTTCGAAGAAAATAAGGACAAATTCAGTTAACAATTATTTTCTCTTAGTGGGTTGTAACAGATAGTCAATTGTCCAAACCGAGAAGTGCCAAACTTTCTGAAACTACGATTTTCGGACAGCAGTCTCTATTGCATACTGGAGGCCTGACATCGTTATCCAAGACTTCAAGAAACGAACTATATTCGTGATCGAATTCTCGGTTCCGGCCAAGTTCACTGCCAATGAGAAGGAAAAAGAGGAGAGGTCTCAAGACCTTAAAAGGGAGCTGCAACGACTATACACAAAATATTCGGTTACAGTCATTGTTCTTGCGATCGGTGCTCTCGGAGGTACGAAACCATCACTGGTTCGTAACCTTAAAACCATATCCGCGTGCCAAAAATATGCTAAGGCACTTGCGAGATAAATGCAGAAACCTGTCAACCTTGAGTCGCTTCGTGTCTTTAAGACCGAAGGAATTAACCCCCAAGCAAAGGCGTAAGAACCATGCCGAAAGTTGAATGGCACCTGGGTGAGGTATCTCAAACGGTGACTCTGAGATACCGTGCGATCTCTCAGAGTATGCAACCTTATCCTTGCATGCGGGGCTCTTCAAGGATGGACGAACCCTTTTCCCTAGCTGCTTGTGGGAACTGGGCTCACGACAATGGGTCGGAAAACAATGCCGACTATCCTAGAATTGGGGTAGCCAATCAAGACAGAGCCAATGCGATGGACCGGCAAACTCTGAATACTTTTGAGTGGACGGATCGATTCAGGGACGACCTGCTGAACTGCTACGATACCAGAATGGCCCTTAAACGAGAAGGTTACATAGCGCGACTGCATGCTCTGTGGTGCGAGAAACACCCAGAACTCTCATTTTGTTTGCATCAACGCCTGCGAAACCGTGCCGAGGAACTCCGGAAAAGGGGTTCTATAAGCGAAGCGTTTACTCAACCGCAGCCAGAACAAGCCTGGAACAGAGAAAGAGAGGCGACACTGAAACTAACCGCGGGCAGGCATCCAATAGAGGAAGAGCGATGCTTTAGGACGTGTAGAAATATCAACATCCAGATTTCCCTCAAGCACAAATATCTGGCTGAAGTGGATGACGAGCTTCGTGGAGATTTTTCCGAAGACTCCGACCTCTGGACTATCAATTATAGTGTGTATAATGCAGCAAGAACTTCGGCGAATGCAAACCGTAAAACAAAACGGACGGCTCATCATAAGACCCAAGGACGAATGCATCAACTTAAAATCAAGATAGGCTGGGCAAGACAGTACGCGTCCCGCATTCAGTGTTTGATTGACTACCAAACCAGAGGAGGTCGCGGCACTTTCGATAGAAGTCTACGAGCAGTAAACGCACGCGCGCTTTCACGTCCCTGCATTTTTATTTCCTAACATTTAAAATATAAGCAATTAAAAATTCCATTATGAAACAAATTGTTAAAAAGTACGAGTTTTTTGAATTTTTAAAACAATTAGTAATTATTTCCAATTGCCAGCGTTTACAGTTTTGAAAAAAAAAGAAGTGAACGATTTCGAATTGAAAACGTTTCAAATTTAGCAATTCTGGATTAGGTTAAATTCTTAAAACGACAATATTTTGAATAGAATGAAAATGAATTGAACTTGTATTATTTCTACATAAAAGTATTTAAAATGGAATATCATGAAATTGAAAGTTTTTGAAACTGACAAATTTTAAATCAGAAGACAAATTCATTGGAATTTCATTTTTTTATTTTTTCAAATTTCATTAGAAAGGAGTCAAATTGTATAATTTCTAATTCAAAGCGTTTAAAATATAATAATTTCAGTGTAAACTTTTTAGAATAGAAGAATTTCTAATTAAAGCCGTTTAAAATTAAATAATTTAACATTGAGAACTTTCAAATTTACGTATTTTTCAATTCAAAGCAATAAAAATATGACACTATACAATTAAATGTTTCGAAGTCAAAGCTTCTAAAATTTTAGAATTTTAATTTGTTCTTACATACAAAAATTATAATTTACTATTAAAATTGATTAGAAAAATTTATCTAAGGTCAAAAAATATATTTACAGTCATCTTCACCGTTCTAAACAGAAAATTGTTCAATTATTCATCTTTAAAATTGGTATATTCTAATAAAATGTTTAAAATGAAGTAATTTTAAGTGGGAAACATTAAAAATGAAAAAAATTGTCACTGCGGGAATGTTGAAACTTAAACAAATCAGAACTTTATTTAAAACTGAAAACAATATTAGTAGCCAAAAATTGTGATATTAAAATTTTTCCATCTTATACCCTTTAAAATTTCAATTATTTCAAGTCAATTTAAATCGTTTTATAATTCATTATTTACAAATTGTTAATTATTCTTTTCAAAATTCAATCAATTCAATGTCAAATTGCAAAATTAAAACTTATTCATGATTTATTCTTGTCCAATCACTAATACTAATACTCTATTAACAACTCCTTATGAGAACCAAATGACTAAATTCACATATAAGCAACCGATCTGAAACCCGCCGTCAGTTCTAGAATACACAACATACCGCGACGCATCATATTTAATATAGTTCTATTTCTCCCAACGTTACCCGCCGGATCTGCGTTAAAAACTTTAAAACCTTGAAATAGTGTTCAACATAATCTCCATCACTAAATTAGTCCGTCAAACCTGAACCAGTTTAAATTTCGGAACTGGACCTACATCATCAACTTTGCTAAACGTGTCATCTACCCAGTAGTTCAAGTGAAACCAATTCACTAAACACCATCTCTCAGTATCGAAATCATTGCCGTACAGTTACCAATTGAGTTTGGGATAGTTCGGAATTACCATAAGGATTACGTGGAGTGTTTTCTTCTTATCATACAAGGGTCCGAAACGACAACTATTTTGAAGGACGGAAGTCACCAATTCAATAATCAACCGAACACCTTTATCTTTTCAACTCAACAAACAAGTATTAGCACGGGTGAAGACCAATTGGTCAACACCTAAAAGAACAAAGAGGCACAGCAGGTCAATTGTGAATGCATTTCACAAAGAAGGGTCAACAGTAATTTTAATTTTTCACTCCATAAATCGTTACTAAAGATATTTAATTTTAATTCATTCAGATTGCCCTCGTCCCATTTAGCTAGGAATAGTTACGTAAATAGACGAACAGTAATAAGGAAATAGGCTTTGTTATCACCCTAGGAATTTTCCAAGCAACTTTAAAGATTTCATAGCGAAATTGTCCTGAACTGCGCATTGAAAACTATAAATTGAAATTATAGAATTTTTCAAGATTATAAATACATTATTAATAAGTAAGGGGTATGTTCTGATACTCTATAATTATTTCTTTAAGGAGGTATTTCTATTTGACCGGACCAAAAAATCATTTTTTTTATTTATTTTTTATTTTTTGATAGCATATAGTATGCGGAATTTGTATGCAAAGGGACTTGTTTGGTTGGGACTTTTTAACTAAGTTGCATATTGCACTCATAAATGAGTATAATAGTCATTTTTCGTCTCAAAAAGGTTTTCCTTCCTCATTTCATATATACTTTATTCGCGCGCACTCACTTATCCAATATGGCTGGCTGTGGTTGAGTTGCTTCCTATTAGTTAACTTTTTTTTAGTTACGTTTTTCTCAAATACGATTTTTTAAAATGGCTGACATGATTCCGTCAAAACTACTACACCGATTAAGCTCAAATTTAAAGCATATATTTAGCAGATGTTTGGCTATAGCCCGAACTTATATAAATAAAAAATAATGATTTTTGAATTTTTAGCAAGTCAAAAACTACCCCCAAAAAAGTCAAAATTCGAAAACAAAATTTCAAATGGGCGCCATTTTGACCATTTTCAACATTTTTCATTGGTTTCAGTCCCGGCTATAGCCGTACTCGTATATTTTAAGAATCTTTTTGATTTTTTTGTTTCCGATGACCTGGAGCAGCTGAATCATGTCAGCCAAGTGAGGGTGTCGTTTCCGGGGCCCATTTTCTGAAATACTATAGCGCCCCCTATTATTTCTTTTTTAATTGACAACCATGTATTTTTTTAGTTTAATATCTGCTTAAAAATATAAAAAAAACTTCCATTCAAAAATATCAATTGTATTTTTTATGAATTTTTGAAAAACGTCTGAAAAAAGCTCGGTCAAGAAATACCCCCTAAATTCAACATGACTTACCTGAAAACTATGCTAAATATAAGAAATTACTAAAAAATAATGCAGCTTCAGAGGCAGATTGTTTCTTCAAAGTTTTACGAGAAAAAAAATGAACGTCATGAAACTTTCGTTCTTGTCTGTATAAAATATAATTACCACATGATTTTGACATTATGTCTTCGTAGTTTCATTATCTTTTGATACTTTTTTAGACTTAGCTTAGATTTTAGCAACATTATTTTTAACTAGCAACATTATACGCGCGCTATAGCGCGCAGTAAATATTCATTGCCAATTAATAATATAAAAATATAAAATAAAACTACTATGATTCTAATTTAAAATTGTATAGTTTATTCACTCAAAAAAGATTAACAGAGAGATAATTTAAAATAACCAAATTTTGAACGCCTAGTTCTCGCATGGTTTTTTCAGGCACATTTTTTAATTTCCTCACATATTAATTTGGAAAGAAGCTAGGAAAATTGAAAAGCTACTTTAAAAATATTCAGCGAAATATTTCGGAATTTTTAAATTTTGCAGAATTTAAAATATACTTTATTATATAGTGAAATAGTTACAATTTGAATACGTATCAGTATTAAATTATTAATTGGCGGAAGGCAAGGGGGGAAGAAGGGTTCGATGGGGGAGAGGGTTACGTTTTGAAGGGGAGTCGGTGGAAGAGATATGGGAGGATTTAAAAGAGAAAGTTAAATGTTGCATGCAAAAGAAGGTGTTTAAAAAGAAGAAGAAAGGAATGGTGAAGTCGTGTTGGGATAGGGAATATAAAAAGATGAAAAGGAAGGTAAAGAGGACGTACAAGAAGTGGAAAGAGGGTATAGCGAAAAGGGAGAAGAACGTAGAAATGAGGAAGGAGTTTAGATTGATGTGTAAGAAAAAATAACAGGAAAAAGAGAAAGATCTGGAAGAGGAGTTAGGAAATGTTAAGACAGAAGGGGATGTGTGGAAGATAATAAATAGGTTTAGAAAGCGTAGAGTGGGGATAAGTGAGAAGATAGGGAGAGAGGAGTGGAGGGAGTTTTTTAAAGAATCATTTCAGGGCTCAGATTCAAAGAAGAGGGATGGTGGGAGTAGAAGAACGCGGGAGGCAGAGATGGAGGAGTTGGGTGATGAGGAGATAGAGAAACAGATAAGGAAGTTAAAAAGGTCAAAAGCAGCAGGACTGGATGGGGTAGAGAACGAAGCATGGCTGTTTAGTACACAAGAGGTTAGGGAGAGGCTGAAGGAGGTAATAAAGAAAGTGTGGAGGGGGGATGGATTCCCAGGAGGGTGGAGAGAAGGGTTAATAGTGCCACTGCATAAGAAAGGAGACAGGAACAGGCAGGAAAATTATAGAGGGATTACGCCAATGAATACGGCGTATAAAATATACGCGATGGTGGTGGCGGAGAGGCTGCGGAAAGATGTCGAGAGGAAAGGAATATTGCCGGAGACGCAGGCGGGCTTTAGAGCTCGTAGGAGTACTATCGACAATATCTACGTTCTGCAGCACGTGGTGGATAGAGAATTAGCGAAGAAGGGGTCAAGAGTGTACGCGTTTTTCGTGGATCTCAAAGGCGCGTTTCCTTGGGTGGATAGGGGAAGATTGTGGGATGCGATGGAGGATAGGGGAGTGGAGAGACGCCTGATCGAGAGGGTAAGGGAGATATATGAAGAGACCAAAGATAAGCTAAGAGGAGAGGAGGGGATTTCGGCGGGATTTTGGATGGATAGGGGGTTAAGGCAACGGTGTCCACTTAGCCCAATGCTTTTCGCAATTTTAATTGCGGATATGGAAAGTAAGCTGGAGGCCGGGGTGGTAGGAGGAGTCAGGATAGGAGGGGTTAGGATTTGGTCACTAGCGTATGCAGATGACATAGTGTTGCTGGCAAAAAGCAAAGAGGCCTCAAAGGAGATGATGAAGAGGTTGAGAAGATACCTGGATAACAAGAGGTTAGAGCTGAATGCGGAAAAGTCTAAGGTCATGGTGTTCAGAAAAGGAGGTGGGAGGGATAAGGGAGGGGAGTGGAAGTGGAAGGGAGAGGCGGTGAAGGAGGTGAAAGAGTTTGTGTACCTGGGCTTCGTGTTTAGGAGGAATGGGGGAGTAGATGGTCACATAAAAGAGAGAGTGAGGAGGGCAAATGTGGTGATGAGGCAGGCCTGGGGGTTGGGAAAGAAGTTATTCGCAGATGATTTTGAAAGGAGAATGAAACTGTTTGACTCGCTAGTGATGAGTGTGCTATTGTATGGCGTAGAGGTGTGGGGGTGAAAGGAAAGTGAAGAGGTAAATAGGACTCAGGAGAGGTATGTAAAGTGGACATTGGGGTTGGTATATGAGTTGGTTAAGAAAAACGGCATGGAGAGAGAGAGAGAAGGTAGCAGGAGAAGAGAGAATAAGAGAGTCAAGGTTTAACGGGAACTATGTGTGGATAATGCCAAGGGCGAGAGCGCAATATTTGTGTGAGAAAGGAGAGAAAGGAAGTCAGGAGCTTATAGCGAGAATGAGGTGTGGGTGCATGGAGGATTTTAATCGGTTCTGGCTCACGAGTGAAAAGAGGATGTGTGAACTGTGTGGAGAGGGTATGCAAAAGTGGAGCACTGGTTGGAGGAGTGTGTAGAGGTGGAAAGGAGTGAAATGAGCATGGAGGTATTGATGCATGAAAGGGGGGACAAGAGGGCAGTAGCATAGGTGAAGGGAGTGTTGGGTAGGATGGAAAAGAAGAGAAGGAAGGAGGAAGAGGAATGGAGGAGGAAAGATTGTAAATAAGAGAGGAAGTAGATATAACTAGGATGTAAATATTGTAAATAGTAGATAAGCATTAGGTAATATACGCGAAAGCGAGAGAGTAGGGACATGCGAGCGAGGCGAGGAAGGCTAGGCGATAAGAGCGTGCGATCCTAAATATAAGGTATGGATGGATGTTAGTTTTAAGGCTTAGTTTTAAGGAAAATTATGTCAAAATAAGGAAAGTGTAAGCAAGTCAATTTTTTAAGGTCAACAGGCTGAAGAATAAACGTTTATACTATTAAATTATTAATTTTGAATCCTTCATTGCGACATTTTCAATTATAATATTGTGTTACAAATTGAAAAAGTATTTTCGGTTTTGAAGATCTTAAATTAAAATTTATAATTTTAAAGATATTTTAAAGATATTTAAAATCTTAAAAACTATATAGGCTATGCTATAGCGTTCATGCCTTTAAATATACACAAGAAGTCTAATATAAGGCCAGTTTCGGGGGTTGCTTCGCACTGGCCGTGACACTAAATCAGTCGTTGTAAACGTAAATAGTCAGAGCCGCGTGAACCATTTCTGTTGGATTTTTCTCCCGCTTATTGCTCGCCCGTACTGCCCGCTTTTATCGCTCCGCTGCTGGCGGCGGTGCATTATTGACGTGCGCTGAGAAACTGCGTGGACCAGCAGCTCTAGGAAGAACTAAATCAGTCGGCCTTATATTGTTCTTCTTGTGTAATACTTTACAATTTTGAATTTTGGATTTAAAAGTGTTTGACTATTAACTGAAAATTGCACAAATATTTTCTTTTGACAACAATTAACATCAGAAAATTGAATTACTTATATTTGTTTAAAAAATATTTAAATCCTAAAATATTGTACTAATGTAAATTAGGGGCGCTCAACAATTAAAAATGGAATTGTTCAATTTTTACAAGAAAGGTATATAAGGTATGTATGATGAGAGAAGAAGCACAGAGGGATAAATTAAGTACCAGAGCGGATAAAAGAGCATGGCAATTTGAGAGGAAGTTAAGGGAGGGTAGTTAGCGAAAATGTGTTTGAAGGAGGTAGAAGAAAGGAGAGAGAGGGCGGTAGAACTAACAAGATGGGAAGAAGAAAAGAGGGTGTTTTTGGTGCTAGAGATATAGGAGAGGGGAATGGTTCGAGATGCAAAAATAATAATAGGTGGCAGCACCGAGCCAAGTACTAGACCCTCTGTCGATGAGAGACGAAATTCAATATGGTGCTAGGTATACGGTTGCTTAAAATTAAATATGAGGGTAAATAATTTTTAAATATATGTTTCGTGCTTATATACGAAAGTAATTTATACTTTTAGTGGAAATTATACATACAATGGGATATATGGTGAACTCTAGTAAACCTAGCCTCACTTTGCAACTGACAGTCAGAAAAGGATTTATAAACCTTTTACGAATGCTATATGATAAATATTTATGAGAAAGTTTGAAAAATGTATTTTGTGATGTTTACAAGGTATAAATGGCACTTTATACTTCTTAACAAACATCATGAACCTCATTGGAGAGAAGGGACAGGAGAAAACAATTAATGGAAAGATGGGGAATGATTGAGGAATCAAAATGTAATAAATGGTATAAGGTGATAAAAAATGAGGAAGTACCAAAGTATTTAGAAAAGGGATGGGGAAAGAGGAGATGGACCAGAATAGCAAGATTTAGATTGGGAAACGAGGCAAGGGAGGGTATGTATTGGGAAAAGGAAGAGAACAGAAAGTGCAGAATATGTGAATGGGAGGAGGAAACATTGGAGCATGTAGGAGAGGAATGGAAGATGAAGGAAGCTGGCAAGAGAATGCGGTAAAGATTCTAGAGGAGGATGGATTATGTGAGGAGTGGATGAAGGAGTTGGATGGGGCCAGAGGGGCGAATGAGAAAGAATGAAAGACTGGATGAGGAAAAACGACAAAATGAGAATGAGATGGAAGATGAGTGAAAGTGAAGGAAAAAGGAAACAGAAGTCGCATAGATTAGAAGCGTAAAGATCTTCAAGTATTTACAGGTAGTTATTATGTAATAGTATAAGTAGATTAAGATGCGGATGCGCTCGCTCTCACTTGCTCGTTCGCTTTCGAACGCTCGCTCACTCTCCCAACAGTAAGATTCCGCTATATTAATATTGAAGTACGGAGCTAGATGTAAGAGTTGATGTAAATCTTTGTAAATAGTAAGGATAACATAATATACAGTTTGTAGATGGTCTTGTAAGAAACGGAAGTCATGTGAACCGTTAGGGGTCACATTATGAATAAAGAAGAAGAAACTTAATGAAATTTTTTCAAAGTAAAAAAAGTGTTAGTGGTGCCGAAGAGTTTTCTTAGAACATTAACAATTTTTTAATGTTTGAAATTTATTCTATACACTACCGTGCAAATGTTTCCGACCACCTCTTTTTTCATGACTGATAAAGTTCTCTTAGTTTCAATTATGTCAGAGCTAAAAAAATTTCTCTTCATAGGGTTGAATGCTCTTAAAATTCTGTGTAAAATGAGCTCAGGATGAAGCCAATTTGTCTATTTTTCAAGTAGATATTGCAAAAATAGTGTAAATTTCAATATTTTCTCAAATTCTCAATAAGTTCCGTAAGGCTTCCTGTTTCAACCAATTCGTTTTAAAATTGTTTAGTTTGAAATATTTAATTTATAATTGCTCATTTTAAATAAACAGTCAAACATTGGTAACTTTTGAAAAATGGCTCTTTTTCTCCATTAGAAATATTCAAATTGAATGGGTCAAAAATGGAATATTTTTGACTGACACAGTATTTGTATAGGATTTGAAATTTAATAGAAGCGTTTAATTCTGAACCTTTTAATTTTAAATTCTTTTAAAAATGAACATCGTTTACAAAGTTTCAATCGGACGTTTGAATTTGTTTAATAACTAAGGCTTTCGAATTGAAACAGTTCCATTTTTAACGTTAAAATCTGTAAGTTGTTCAATTTTTAATAGATTCAGAATCGTCCTGTAAAATCAATAAATTATTGTTCAATTTCAAATACTCGAACTACAGTTCAATTTTAAAAATCATGAATCTTCAAAACTGCATTTTAAAATTCTTGTAATTGAAAATGTTCCCATAAAAACAAGACCTAAAATGGAAAATTTAGACGGTAAAAGAGTTTAGAATTACACACTGTGAATTGAATGATTTCATAATTGAAAAAGTTAACAATTGAACTTAAAATTTTTAAAAAAGTTCAAATCAGACTTATTTTAAATTGCATTATATACCACGTGATATGCAATTTGTGATAATTCAAGTGATTGGATAGATTTTTCTTTCAAAAATTTGTAAAATTACTGGTCAAAAAATAAATTCACTTTCATTTTCCCGGTCTCGAAAAATCCCCGGTTTCCCGGTCCAGCGGCTACCCTGAATTTGTATACAATTTTTACACCTATAGAATAAATTTCAAAATTTTAAGTATTGAAAACTTCCTCGCGCGATTATAAATTTTGTTTATTTTAAAATTGGTCTAAATCAAACTATAACATATAATTATTTTTAAACCATACAATTTTGAAAGATTTAAAAATTTAACCAAACCATTTTCAATGTTTCGAAATAGGCTTTCAATTCTAAGTTGTATAGCGTGTAACGAGGTTTTCCAACTTTACAGTGTCCCTACTGTTAGCCAAGACCTGGCCGGGGATGGCACAGGATGGAAACCAGGTTACAAAATGGCTGGCACTTACCTGACACTGACCGCGACTATCCTACCGGATTACACCGAGTTCGTGGGTCACACCCTTTTGACCCACGAACGACCCTCGAAGCTCGTGTATTCTTTTTATCAGGCGCCAGATAGGATTCCCGATCCGAACCTTGCTGTTTCTAGTCTTGTCGCGCTTGACAGGTCGACTAGCTCAATATCACACCGGCATAAGACACACTGGGGAGTGGTATCCGCGCGAGCGAGAGAGAAGTTTTAGAGTAATGTAAAATTTAAGTATTTTAATAAACCTGATCAATTAATAACATGACCAAAATTACATCCATATCATTACAGTTCGGTTACATCCGGAACCCACAGACCGTATTCCCAGAGCAACCTGTCACATTTTCAGTGGCCGCCTCAAATTTCCGGGTGGCGAGGGGGCCTCAGACAACCTACGCAACACTGACTCTACTTAAAATGCGCGTGAGGTTAACACTCACCACGAGGGCGTACTATAAAACAAGCTGAGAAAAACTAACGAAGGTTATGCATGAACCACTTACCTTGCAGCCACCTCACCAATTCCTCCTTCGTACCGGACATCTCTCAAAATTTGGTTTCAAGACTGTCAATTATCTTAATTTTCGTCCTTGCGGATTGCCGGTCTTCACCGCCGCCGAGCCAAGAGTAAAGTGCCGAGAAAACGTGCTTCTCTCCGCTTCCTTCCGTTTCTTTCTTTTCGAACCGTAATACCTTCGTGTTGAGGATGTTGATTGGTCCGTTGAAGTAGAGAAGGCTTGCTTGTCGATCTCGGCCGATGGGTCCCTTCGTGCCTTTGCTGCTCGCTTATTGGGTCCGTCGACTGGGCTGCCTGTCCTCCTATTGGTCGTCAAAGGCTGTCTAAAGCATGGTGGTATGGTTGCCTTTTGCCAGTGCGGGGTCGCTCAGCTATACCGTGATACAGGGTTGGTTGAGTCTGTTACGTACTGCCTTCGGCGCTGCTAGTGGAGCTTAACGATATGGTGTAGCAGGGTTGGTTCGGTCTGACACTCCAGGCTAGGTCGACTATGTGGGGAAAAATGGTGCCGTTTTTAGAGCCATCTGTGTCGGGCGGCGGTACTAAGTCAGCTTCAATGTGTTAGTGCATGTGTACATGTATATATTGCTCATGTGTGCGCCAGAATTTTCTTATTTTAACACATTTTTTTTTATCCAATGGATCCATTTTTCAACATGCAATAACAACACTGTTTAGAAATGTCAAACAATATTTTCATTGCTCCCTCTGCACCCCGTGCTCTCAATTCAGAACTGCGCGAACGCCATCTGTGTCGGGCAGTGAACTATTTCTGTACCCCTTAATGCCCCTCGCACCGCGCGCCCTAGTTCGTGACTTTGCCGTTTTTCCCTATGGGAGTTGACCTAGCCTGACTTACTCGGTGAAGCGGGATCGCTGGATGCGGTGGTGACCGGACAGTGTTGCTCTCTCGGTATTTGCGTGGAACTGCTGCACCGTGTCGACTGTGTTCCATCCTCACGTCGTGGTACTTTGGAGGCTGCTAGTTTTGCGACTATTCACGTCGTCTGCCCTGCGTTTACGAACTGTCAGTTCGTTGTTCGGTCTCCATTACGGCGTATCGAAAAAATTAAATATTTTGCAATAGTTTTTGGTTAGGGCTAAAAAGTACTGCTTATCCGGATCAAAAACAATCATTTGTGAGCCTTTGGCGATGAGAAATCTACTATTATTCCCTATTTTGGCATATAATGACCTTGCGCGAATTGAAGACATTGTTTTCTAGGACCCATCCTTTTTTGGGAGTTATTTTGGCACCTGCCAGAAACTTTTTAGCCCTAACCAAAAACGGTTGAAAAATATTAAATTTTTTCGATACGCCACAGTCTCCATACTAGCCGCGTATATTTGGATACAAAATTACAAACCTACCTATTGGAGGATGCCCTGGGATGTCTTGGATTACCTAATCAACAGATATAAAAGTTAAGGTTTGCTTATTTCTAGTTAACCTAAACCTGACTTGGCTGGACGGTAAGCCTAATCTTTGTTCGTTTATTTTAGCCATCCTTTCCTCAAACTCGAAGGCTAGGCACGGCTTCCGCGAATCCCCGGAAAGCTATTTCACATCTTTCCAAATTAAATTTACAAAACTTTGTTACAAGCATTAAACGATTCCAGTTTGAAATAATGTGATGTTGAAAGTTTGAAGCCGACAAGGGTATTGCGCGTAGCGGGGGAAACGGATTCGATTCATCTTTTGTGAGCGAAGAGGATTTAATTTGAGATGAAAAAAGCTCAAAACGTTTGCTTGGATAGAGAGCGGTTTACGAGAAAAACGGGTTGAAAGAAATCCGCGCGGAATGACTATAGGTCGTATTGTGAATCGATCGATCAAGCTGCGTTAGAGTAATGGTCTAGGTTCTAGGCTACAGTGTACCGTCATGCGTTCACGTCCTCATACTTGATTCCAAATTTTTTTGGTTTCTAATTCTTTCTTTTAACAGTTTAACCGTAAATATGCAGCACGCAATACATTATTTGAAAGCAATAAACATTATTTTGCAATTTTCCTACACTTTTATGAGCCAAAAATAAATTAAAAATTCCTAAAAATATAAACGCGGTAGAATAATAAAAATTGCAAAATAATAGAAACAACAGTTTTTTGAAAAAAGTACGATGATGCGAACGCATGACACCAGACTCTATAGTCATTCCGTGCGACTTTCTTTCAACCATTTTTTCTCGTCAACCGCTTTCTATCTAAGAAAACGGTTTGATCCTTTTTGGTCTCAAATCAAGCCCTCTTAACTCATAAAAGATTATTAAAATCCGTGTCCCCTATTACGCACACTTCCCTTTTGAAAGCTGACCAAAAAGTAAGATTTAAGACTTTTGAATTGTCAGTTTTGAAAGATTTCAAAAGAAGAAGTTCATAAAACTTTCGTAATACTTGAAATCATTTTGTTTTTTTTTAATATAATAAACTAAGAAGTTTAAGGAATCCACTCCTTAAAATAAAAAATTGTAATTGTAATGGATTTTGGCCATTTCATTATTTTTACTGGAACTCATATTAGAAGTCAAAAATTGTAAAGCCTTTTTCTTT
>CAKNWT010199838.1:0-11200 GCA_932066315.1 Andricus coriarius | reverse complement strand
TACATACATTCCTTCTTTCAAAATTCCTTTAAGAACCATTGGTATTTAAGAAAAAAGTCGAAGCTTTCATATTTATTAAAAAAAAAATTGTTACAACCTATGAAAAATACACGAACCCCCGTATTTGAATTTTGGTAAAAAACATTCTTTATTGCTGTTTAAAGAGTTAAAAATCGCCAAAGCGGATGGTATATTCTTGAAAACCACACGTGGCTTATTTTTATTAATAATATTTACAAATCCCACTTTTCACCTCCTAGCACTTAAAGGGAAAATCATAAGATTTCTTTTGTGATAATAAAATGAAAAATATGCCCTTATTAAAAAAAAGCATTTTTTTAATTTGATTTTTGATGGGGAAATATTTTTAACGAATGCTTAAGATCAATGAAAAGGGCGTAAAAAACCTATTAAATCTATACTTGACGAATCTTGCCTTCTCCACATTAGAAAAGTTAAAAAAACGCCGGAACAGACGAAATCCACGTAAATCCTCAAATTTCCACCCTCTCTCCCTCAGTAAATATTTATCCGAATGACAAGATGGTTTTAAAATATACTACTTTTAAATAGCTAATATTGAAAACTGCGGGTACACTTGAGAAATAATATCCCACGTTTCAATGTTTAACGAGATAAAATTTTGATATTATTAATCTCAAGATCAATATAATGATTAAATTGCCATGCATGTTATGACAAAACAGTATTTTGATTGCCTAATTCACAATCCCGTTTATGTTCATAAATGCGCGTTTTTAGTCTCCTGCCAGTCTCACCAATATACATTTTATTGCAACATTTACAATTTATCATATAAATTATACAAGATGAGTTTTCGTTGTTGGCTTTATCTTTATTAAAAAAAAAAAAGAAAATTTATTAAGTGTGTGGTTGTTGGTGAAATAAACATAAATATTGTATTTTTTTATTAATGAACACCTAAGACGTTTAGGAACAAAATTTGTTCGGTTTTGTTAGGCGCCAGACACCTCTTCAGCTAGATGAAATAAACTAGATGAAATAAAGCTTTAGAAAACAAACCTGAGAATTCCAGGTGACTTGTGATGAAGAAAAGAAATATGATAATAATTGATCTGTTATTTGTCAGATTGAGGATCTCCCTTACAGAGACTAATTGTTGTTCTTTTATATACTCTTGTGTTTAGTTATTCTAGTTCTTGTGAACTAATATAACTCTTTGACTTCGGTCACAGCCGATTTTAAGTCAGTGTTAATCCAGTTTTCGATATTAGACTGTAGTCCTATCTAGTGAGTTTTTCCGACTCAAATTAAAGAAATTCGAAATTTTTGAACCTACAATGTTCGATCTTAATGCTGTAATCAGGCAGCTTTTGAAATTAGCTTGTTCACAAACTCGGTGCCATTATCAGTGAACAGGACTTCGGGGGTTCCCCATCTAAAAATAACTGTTTCGTCGAATGATTTTTGGACATTAACGGCATTTGCTTTTCTTAGTGATAGGACGTTGATTCATTTGGTAAACTTGTCTTGGAACACCAAGACATACTGGTAACCAGATCGACTGGGTGGGAACGGACCCATCATGTCCGCTGCTACCACCGACCAAGGTTGTTCGATTACCCGCTTACCCATCAGACCTACCCGACCTGCCTCGTCCACCTTCATCTTTTGGCAAATCTCGCATGCTCGGACGTATCTTGCAACGTCATTGAACAGTCCGGGCCAATAGTAGAGCAACAAGAGACGTTAGAAGGTCTTATCAACACCTAAGTGTCCAGAAGTAGTGGTATCTTTTGGCCTTTTCTGTGTTTAATCTCGAAATCGTATTGTAACAGCTTAAGGGCCCATCTACCTAATCTCCCAGTAGGATCTCTTAAGTGATAGAGCCATCGGACACTTCTATGATCTGTAATCACTACGAAGTGATAGCCCTCCAAATAAGGTCTAAACTTTTCGACAGCCCATACCACCGCCAAGCATTCTTGCTCCGTAACGGTGCAGTTTTTGTCGGCACCTTGCATGCATCGACTAGCAAAGGCTATGACGTGTTCCACACCATCTTGGATTTGGGTGAGGACGGCCCCCAGACCCGTACTACTTGCGTCCGTTTATAAACAAAATGGCAAACTGAAATCTGATCTAGATAACGTGGGAGCGGAGATTAATGCGAATTTCAACTCTTGGAAGGCCTTTTCTTGGTCTCCCCCCACTCGAATCTTCGATTTTTCTTTCATAATCGATGGAGTGGTTCTGCCTTCTGAGCGAAATTCTTTATGAATCGCCTGTACCACGATACCATACCCAGAAATCATCTAAGTTTGCGCACAGTAGTAGGAGCCGGATACTTGACTGCAACCGAATTCGCTTTTATCGGGATTGACCGTAAGTCCGGCATTGAGGATCACATCTAAGACTCTCCAACCATTATATGTGCTCCTAAAAGGTTTCACTGACTACAATAATGTCGTCCACGTACGGAAATGCATGGGGCTCAAATTCCGGTGTTATCAGTCGATCCAGCAATCGCTGAAACGTCGCACAGTGGACCTTTTTTGAACTCCTATCTCAAAACCGTAGAACTTTAAACCGGAAAGACCCAGAGGGATATCTTTTTTTTTAAATTAAAGAAAAAACCTTTCCGAATGTAGAAAAATTATAGAGAAAGTAAAAAAAAAAAACGTTGACCTTGAAAATCTGAGTTGAAGATGGCGTTTTTGGCAAAAGAAATCGTTTATTGAATACTAAAAACGCTTAGATTTCACATTTTATGTGCTATACGTGTTTTTATATAGATTTTTGCATGCCCAATCCGAATCTGATGTGTAAGTCGTTGTAAGATCAAATCCAAAATGGCGGAGGCAATATGACAGACTAAAGTTGTAAAACGAAACCGATTTGACTGAAATTTGCTACAAGTTGGGTTTTCAGGTCGCTGATTACAAATCCAAGGTCAAAATTTACAAATACCAAATGGCGGATCCAATATGGCGGACCATAATTGAAAAAGGAAGCCGATTTGACTACAATTTGCTACAAAGGTATTTTTCGGGTCGCTGATTATAAATCCAGGGTCAATATTCAAAAATTGAAAATGGCGGATCCAATATTGCGGAAGAACATTGTAAAAGGAAACCAATTTCACTAAAGAATGCTACTCGGTTTTTTTTTGGGTCTCTTATTTTAAATCCAGGGTCAGAATTAAAAAATTAAAAATGGCGGATCCAATATGGCGGAACAATATTGTAAAAGGAAATCGATTTGACTAAAATTTGCTGTAAGGTGGTTTTTTGGGTCGCTCATTTCAAATCCAGGGTCAAAATTAAAAAATTAAAAATGGCGGATCCAGTATGGCTTTTCTAAATTCTGGAATTTTGACTTTGGATTTCAAATCAGCCACCTGCAAACCCACCGATAGGCTATTTTATGTCAAATGAATTTTGTTCTATAATTGTGGTCCGTCATATTGGAACCGCTATTTTTAATTTTTTAATTTTAACCCTGGATTATAAATCAGCGACCCGAAAAACTCCCCTGTAAAAAAAAAATGTAGGCAAATCGGTTTTCTTTTACAATGTTGGTCCGCCATATTGGATCCGCCATTTTTAATTTTTCAATACTCACCCTGGATTTAAAAACAGCTACCCAAAAAAACTCGAGTAGCATTCTTTAGTCAAATCGGTTTCCTTTTACAATGTTCTTCCGCCATATTGGATCCGCCATTTTGAATTTTTGAATTTTGACCCTGGATCTGAAATCAGCGACCCAAAAAACACCTTTGTAGCAAATTTTAGTCAAATAGGGTTCCTTTTTCAATTTTAGTCTGCCATATTGGATCCGCCATTTTTAATTTTTTAATTTTGAGCTTGGATTTGTAATCAGCGACCTGAAAACCCAACTTGTAGCCAATTTTAGTCAAATCTTTTTCGTTTTACAATTTTAGTCTGCCATATTGCCTCCGCCGTTTTGGATTTTATCTTACAACGATTTACACATCAGATTCGGATTGGGCATGCAAAAATCTACACAAAAACATGTATAGCACATAAAATTTTAAATCTAAGCGTTTTTAGTATTCAATAAACGATTTTTTTTTTGCCAAAAATGCCATCTTCAACCCAGATTTTCAAGGTCAAAATTATTTGTTTTGACTTTCTCTATAATGTTTCTACATTCGGAAAGGCTTTTTCTTTGACTGAAAAAAAATATATCCCTCTATGTCGTTCCGATCCAAAGTTCTACGATTTTGAGACAGAATTTCAAAAAAGGTCCACTGTGCGTCGCTGGAGCTCCCGGTAACCCGAATGGCATCCCATCGTAATGATGGAGCCCATTGCCTGGTACTGGGAAAGCAGTGAATTCCTTACATTCATCGGAGAGATAAATCTGATGGAATGCCTGACTAAGGTCAATCTTAAAGATATATCGTGCGGACGAGAGCTTGTCTAATATTGTGCCAATATTTCTCATTAGGTAAGCATCTTTCTTGGCTACCTCATTTACTTTTCTGAAGTCAATGCAAAGCCTATAATCTCCGTCAGGGTTCCTGATCATTACTACTGGGTTACACCATTCGCTTTTACTAGGTCTTATGATTCCCTCAGCTTTAAGCTTTTGGGAATTTTCCTTCTGAGAAAATCTTCTAAGAACTTAGCCTCCGAAGGCTTTAAATCCTTTATGCCAGCACATGCCTATACGGCTTCGTTTGCCAAAGAATTATTAGCAACCTCCACACAATTGTCCGATATTTCCGACGGTATGTTCACTCTAGAACCTATTTCCTGTCCTTGATACGTTCGGCAAATACCATTTGCTATTCTCCAAATACGGGGCTTAAATCTAACATCAAAATCAAACAATTCCGCAAAATCGTGACCGAATAAAAATCGCAATTAAACGTAGGTGCGAAACGAATCTGCAAAATATTTCCTTAAACCTAAAAACTTAAGAGTTGAGAAGGCTTGTTCGGCAGTTTCCTCGATCACCCCGTTAGGGTACATGATACCCGGACGTGGTTGATCTGTTTATTTTTCTAGCAAACTCGAAAATTTCCCAAAGGCCGGCTTACCTATGTAGGTGCAGTACGAGCCTGGATTAAAGAGTCCGTGTAGTGACCGACCATCGACAATAACAGTAATAAACAGGCGCCGTTCATCAAGTACTATATTTGCTTGATCTAACGAAATCTGAGGGGCATTAACAACGAAAGGGGGAGTGATCGGACCCTATAGTCACTCACCCCTGTACGTTTCCCGACCTGGGTCCCGAACATTCGCTACAGTTCGTAGAAATTTGGCCGGGTTGGCCACAGCTGAGGCAGAAAACCTTTTTAGGTTTGGAGCAGGCACGAAAAAGGTGTCCTTGCTCATTGCAATTCCAACAGCAGCCATGTTCCCCTCTTGAAGTGCCACCAGTGGTAGTGCGCACTAAGGGGGCTGGCGCTTGAGGATTCGCACTTTTCGCATTTGGGGCTACCGCAGCAGTCGATAAATTCGACGCTTCAATAGGGTGGGTTTCCATTGGAGGATAACAAAAATTAGCGGCCTGAGGAAAGCCGAGATAAGAGCCGTAATTTACGTAAGGCGGATAAGCGCCAAAAGTAGGAGGTGTACCAAACACATGTGATACCGTAGAAGTATGTACTTCTGGAGGGCTTAGTACAGCACACGCATTTTTCGAAGTGCAGTTTGGATTAGGATTATTCGGTGGGTGAATTAATCGATTTTCATTTTTATTATCATTGGATTTTTCTCGGCCTCTACCACCTCGCTTTTTATTATTGTTTTCACTATTTCCGCCCTCTCCATTGTTCGGTTTGTCCGAGCTTGCAGGTTCATTTTTGGTGGCAGCTACCCTTTCGGACATTCCGGCATTATTTCGGTAAGCGAATTCGGGTAGTACACTGTCTTGCGTAGGTGGAGGGGGTAGATATGCTTTACATATCATCTAAGACGCCTCGAACCTTTCGCCAGCATCTTCTGATTCCTCAAAAGAATGATACTCTGTTTTAGGAAGGGCTTCTAAGTATTTCGGATGTAAATTTTTCATTGCCCTCTGCAATTGTTCCCTTTCCGTCATCGGAGGATCATAATATTCAAAAATCAGGCGAATATTTAGCAGATAATCTGCAATAGGTTCGTTGGACCCTGGGTCCTCTTGCGCCCTTCATCCCTAACTCGCATCTGAAAATGTAACCCTCCATACCTACGCCTGAATGCTATGGTGAATTGCCGCCATGTCTCCCACTTTTCCCGGTTTAACCTATACCAATGCTGAGCGGGTGGTTTTAATAAAAACGGGAGCGCTCTAAACAGATCCTCGTCTGATAGCGAATTTCCCTTCCTACACTCCTCGATCTGGGTTGGAGTCATCCTGATTCCAGTTGACTGGATTACTTCCGGAAAGGCTGTAGGGATCATAGTTGAACGACTCGCGGGTGTGTAAAAGGGTGCGGTGTGTGTAAGCGGAGAGAAAGTAACCACGTTCGTCAAGGTACGTGCGAAAGTTACGATACCAACAGTCGTTGCTGGTATGAACAAGGGTTCCGTAATCGCAAACGTGGTGTACTCCGTTGAGAAGTCCGTTAGCTGTACGCGCGGCGTCGTCATAGGATCGCTGAGAGTCGTTGGAGTGACTGCATTTGTATCTTTGCGTGAAACGCAAAGCCTTTCGACCTCCACTGTCAAGTCTCGTTCCCCACTCTCTTCCCATGACTGATGCATGTGACGGCAATGTTGGTGGAACCTAACTAGACGCCACCTCATCGCCATGTCATCTCCATCAGTGGATAGGTCGAGATACCCCAACATTTCCCGCAATTCCTCTTTAGTCAGCGAACTTGCCCAATTTATAATTGAGTATGTTGTTTTCGCCCACAACCTGTTTACCTTAATGGTAGAGTTCTCCATTTTGAAATTTTTAAAGCTGAATATCCCTACTCTAATTCTGAAATCGCGAAAATCCTACCAAAATCGTAAAAATCTCACGGAAATTCTTAAAATTTCAAAATTCCGAACAATTTCGTACTGCCAGACCGAATTCCGACGATGCTCACGAAAGTTTAAAGAGAAATTCTCAAACAAATCTCTAAATTCTATTAAATTCAAAAAAGTCCTAGTAAAAATATAAATTTAAAGCAATTTCTAAAAATTCCGTACTGATAGCCCGAATTATTCCCGAAATAATGTTCTCGAACAATCTCCGATAATAAAAAAAATAAATCCCGAACTCACTCCCGAAATACCGAAAATTCCGTACGAATAGCTGGAATACAATACATTCCTAACCACATGTCACATATAAATACATCAGAGTAGCAGATTTATAATACATTAGATAAATCATCAAATATTTCAATAAAATCACTGGATATTTTATCATGTTTACAAGGTTCAATAAATGGAACCAACAACAATCAGTTCTTCAGGGTGCCTAATATATTATACTTAGTTGGTGAACATACTTATTACGTTTGAAGAATCTGGAAATATCCAGTTTTAAAAGTAAGTAAATTTTGTGGCCCCACGTTGGGCTCCAAATTTTGTAACGACTTTCCCAGTCTTATGGGACATAAGCTGGGAGCATCGCCACAAAACGGCAGCAGCAACGTAGGAACAAAATTTGTTCGGTTCCCTGGCAGACCGGCCGAATGCAAGCATTACGCTACAGCGTAATGGTAAAGTAATGGTAATGCTAAAGTAATATATGGCATTATATTTATTGAAAGAATCAACACAAATATGTAAACTGTTGCAATTATAATAATACGTTAAAATTTACGTTAAATGGTCATGCCGTAATTGCAACAAGTTTCTTTTTCATCGTTAAACAGTGAAAAAATAATGTGTCTATCATAGCAGTCTGCTAACAAGGGCTTCAAGCGCGTTGACAACATACAGGGGCCCGACTTCAATTACAGCCACTTTGTATTTTAATTTTTTAACGCTGCAAAAACAACTAGTTGCAATTACGGCATGATCATTTAACGTAAATTTTAACGTATTATTATAGTTTCAACAGTTTAGATATTTCTTTTGCTTCTTTAAATAATTATAATGCCATATTACTTTAGCATTACTTTACCATTACGCTGTAGCGTAATACTTGCGGTCGGCCGGCCCGCCAGGGTTGTCTCGGAGCGTCACCATACTTTCTTTGTATGTATTTTAAACAACCCATGATATCGCAGAACGCAGAACCGCTGTTATTATTAATGATGTCAATTCATGTATGAATGTGTTATTTTGGTCATACGGTCCATTAAAATTAATAGTGGATTCAGTTGTCAAGAATCAAGCTTTGCTGGTCAATTTCATTAAAACCAACGTACGTTTCGACCTTGTTGCAGGCCTTCTTTAAGGTAATACATAACCTAAGTTAACATCATTTACATAGATGTAATACATTTATAATGAACAAAAAATTGCAAAGAAAATTGTTTAAATTTACATGTATTTCAGGTAAAAATAAAGCGTTTGTAAACAATAGTTAGGATTTACAAAAAGAGCTTAAAAATATAAAATTTCCTGATTCACATTCTGTAATTTCACTTGATGTGGTATCTATGTATGTTAATATTCCATTAGGCCTTGCATTAGATTGTATTGAAGAAAAATTAAATTTAATCCATAATTTAACAAGAGTCTCCAAAAATGAACTTTTAATTACTACTAAAACAGTATTAAACAACACAGTTTTCTCTTTTAATAATAAATTTATAAAACAAATTGTAGGTTGCCCTGTGGGGTCTCCATTATCCCCTATTATTTCGAATTTAGTAATGGAGGATATAGAAAAAACGGCTGTTAATAATTTAACTTTTACTCCTATTCTTTACAAACGTTATGTGGACGATATCCTAGCAATTGTTCCTACTGAAAAAATAGATGAACACCTTAACACTGTTTAACAATATGGAAAACTAAATTAAATTCACTATTGAAAAAGAAATGAATAATTCTGTTGCTTATCTAGATTTATTAATTATAAAAACTCCAGATGGTAATATAACTACAAACTGGTATAAAAAATATCTTGGTCAGGACGTTATTTGAATTATAACTCCCATTATTTATTTGCTCATAAAGGTGGTCTAATTAAGGGCATGTAGTACATTATGACGTCACGTATTACCGACCATCCCATGTTATTTTTTTTCCGCTAAATTAAAAAAGAGGGAAATTGAAATATCGTGCTAATTTTTTTTGTAAATGACAGGTAATATTATGGGTCAGGTCTGTCTGGTCAATTAAAGTTGCTATAACTTTGCTAAATATGTATATTTCAAATATTTGCAATGTTCACCTCGAAGCTCTTGCATTACAAATGATTTAAATATGGCGGCTATAGTGGGTCTCCGATACCGTGTTGAAAATCGAACCGACCTCTTTTTCTAACGTGTGGAGATAGAAAGCGAGGTTCGCTCGATTTTCGACTTCTTTTGAATGCTTTGAATTCTTTGCATTAAAAAAATTAATAAGGGTCCGTGCACATGTTACGTCACACGTTTTTCCTTTGTTAAAATAAAGATGAGATTGAAATTGCCTCGAAGCCAAGAGGGTACAAAGTCATAAACAAACGGAAAACGTGTGTCGTATTATGTGCACGACCCCTAATTGGTTATCTTTTTCTTCTAAATGTTACTTTCATAAGATTTTTTAAAATACATTAACTAAGTTATACAATTATTGGGACCTTCACGATTACTGGGACACTTACCTTACTTAAAATTACGATAAGAATAAGAATTCTTAATAATTCTTATAAATTCTTTGAATTTCTTGAATTCTTTTGAATTCCCTGAATTAGTTTGAAGTCTTCGAGTTCTTTTGAATTCCTTGAATTCTTTTGAATGCTTTGAATTCTTTGCATTAAAAAATTAAATAAGGGTTCGTGCACATGTTACTTTCCGAACATAAGGGCTATACAAAAAATTATTTTACAGCAAAAAAAACTAATTTCGATTTATGGTGGCCTACTTGGGATAATTTGACATAAACAAAAAATTCGAATTCAAATGGAAAAAGAACTGGTAAGTAGAAAATTCTAATCCATGCAGATTTTTACTATGCTAGACCTATACCACAATGCTATATAGGTCGCTTTTTTGGCTAAGCTCACTTCTTTTGTGGGTTTCAGTGTTATTAAATAAAATTGAATTTGCATACAAAAAGTTGAATTTTTAAGTTAAAAAGTCAAATGTTATAGAAAAAAATTGACTTTTAATCTCGGAAAGATCAATTTTCAATAAAAAATTAATTTTCAACCAAAAAAAATGAATTATCAGCCAAACAGCTGTACTCAGTGCAAATAGTCAGTGCAAAAATTTTACTTAGTAAAACTATTGCAATTTCAACCAAATAGATGACTTTTTAACGTAAAAGATGAATTATGAACCAAGATGATTAATTTTCTACTAAAAAGTAGGGATTTTCGACAAAATACCCATATTCTCAACCAAATACTTGAATTTTCTACTTAAAAAGATTCAGCCAAAAATGGAATAGTGCAATTTTAATTAAAAGCCATTAATTTTCATTAAAAAAAAGAACGTTCGACAAAATGTTAATTTTAAAACAAAGAGATTAATTGCGCGCAATAAATACCGATGAGAACCTTTTCTATAAAAAATTTAAGTATTTATTTTATGATATAGACAATTTACTCTCAGGAGCGACATTTACGAGGTTATTCCATAAAAAAGAAAACATTTTTTTAGACTAGTGACTAGTATTATACCTACGCTAACGTGAACTGAAATCCCAAAACTAAATCTACGTAAACGCATTTCGAGAATTCCACCGGCTTTTACGCGATTGCGCCTGCAGCCGTCCTCAAGACGTTTGCGCCGGTCAAACCGGCACAAACCGGCCTATCTGGCAACGCAAATTTCAAATAATATTTACAATTTTTCAACAAAGTTAGGTTATGTTGGTGTGTTTCACCTGAGATTGGTATTTTTTAACAAAAAAAATTAGATTGGAATCAAATGATTTTCATTTAAAATAATAGAATTTACATGCTTGAACAATTTCGGATTTTGTTACAGTTTTCCATCGGAAATAGACATTTTTATCACAAAATTATAAGTTTTTATTAAAGATTCATATTTTTTTAAACAATTTTAGGTTAAATTAGTATTTTTTAACAAAATCCTTATAATTTGAACAAAATTTAGAATCTTTGAACAACTTTACATCATGTTAGTGTTTTTAGTCGG
>CAKNWT010199825.1:0-10223 GCA_932066315.1 Andricus coriarius | reverse complement strand
CGCAATTGTGAAAACCGTATATAATGAAAACGTTTATTCCATTAATAAAATTATTTATAAGAAATAAAAAATAAGTTGTTGATGTATCAATTATTTATTAACATTGATCTTACAGATAATTAGTGCATAAATTTATCCAACGTCATTTCAGAACTAATATAAGTGCAAGTTTTCAACATTTTTTACAAATTTTTGGACTTTGCCCGGCTATTATTCGAAAAATATGAGTCGTATGAAAAAAATCAAAAGAACCTTTGTTTGTGGAGAATTTTGTGTACTTCAATTTTTGTAGACGCGGAGTTTGCAAAAAAAACCATTAAAAACGAGTTATAAATAAAAAACTGTTTTTTGAAAGTTTACGCCACTGTCAAAAGATACGCAGAGGTTCGGGGAGGGGGATAACGAAAACGGTTCCTTGTATTGACCCAAAGAACATTTTAAAACCACAATTTCTTTAGTCGGAATTATTGTCGAACAAAACTACGTACCGCCTGGCCTAGATTCTATCTATGGGAAAAAATAATTCAAACATATTTTATACACATTCTTGTTACTTTTATAGTACCGGTATACATCCCGCCACCTCATAGGGGTGATTTTCCGGTTTTTAGGGGTTGAAATGGTGCTACGTAAGAAGAATAGACGTAGAAGCTATACGTTAATATACCAACGCGATCGTACCTACATAAAAAACATAGTTAAAAGCTATTTTAATCAAGTTCTTATGCATGAAGTGCTTTCCACTCCCAATTAGGGGCAGATTTTCAATTTTCCAGTGTTAAAAGGGGTTGAAAGGGTAAACTAATGACAAACCCGGTTACAGCATGCATTGACGATTATTTAGTGTTTTTTTGCTTCAATTTATGTTCTTTCTTTCAAAAACTACGTTGGGCGCAAAAAAGGGGTGGATTTTCGGCTTATTTTGGGGTCCCTCTTTCACCAGTACGAGGAATTCCGAATTGCCCAACAGGATTTCAGAATTAAAATTCTCTCACACCTCGCAGGCAAATGATTAACAAATATTAAGGAATGCCTTCACACTCAGCAAATTCTTAAGATTCCTACTTAGGCACAAAACAACCATTTTACAATGAAAATGGTTACAAATCAACGATTCGGCTTTATTTCCCAATAAAGATTCTGCTGTTGCTCTACATTCGCAATTCTTCCTAAACAAAATCACCCCACCCAATAGCCAAATCCGACCTGACGTTCGTGATGAGTAAATTGAACTCCAGGTAGTTGAAAGAGATTCTCGTACTGAAGAGAACCTCTTCTCTAATTGATCCGCGATCAACGGTACGCGTCCGCGTTCCTGAGGCGCCACTCGATTTAACATCAGAACTTCAGCAAAAACTAATAAGTACAGGGAGTTTTCTTTTGTTTTCCAATTCGTCTGGTGGGTAGGACGTAAAACCGCTTGATAAATTCCCACCTCCAGGCTTTAGCTCTCGGAATTGGATATCAGGGGCAATTGTAGCTCTGCCAGGGAATTTAAAAGTAATTTTGCAATCAAAATATAATTTTGAAATTGGCCGTGGGAATGTCCGGGTACGTGCATATAACGTGGTAAAAAAATTCACGACAAGGAGTCTGCGAAATCCCGCACTATTATCGGTATAGTGCGCAGATTAAAAAAAATAGGTGAAGTAAGTTAAGAGGAAGTGAGTAAGAGTAGTCAGTAAAGAGGTGGAAAAGGTTAAAGAGTAACGCGAGGAATTGCCAGATAATTTCTTCAATTCCGAAACTCAAAACGGAAATAAAGCAATTATTGTATAGTATTCGAAATAGTATAATTCACATGAGAATTAGTCAATTGTTGGAGGATTTAAAAGTATCCCCAGCAATTTAGGTTCAGAGCCCACTAAGAACTCTTGTGAATTTATACTATTAAAGTGTACACGATCTGCGTGCGCGGAAACGCGTATGGACAAGAATAGCCAAAGTAATCTGGCTATGAAAAGTAAAAGTGCCCGTCTTCGATAAATAAAATAGAGAAAGATAGATCACTGATATTCCTCTTTTTCTTACTCTTTTCTCATCTATCGAGGATGGTATAATAGGATAGAAAACTAAAGATTACAACGCAAAATTGGTAATGTAGTAACGTTCCATTCATATGAACTTATTTGTGTTTTAATAAACATGTCTGTTTTGTGTATATTCTATTTAGTTGATTTAGAATGATTTTCATATAAATATCCCTAACATCCCATATCAAGTCACAGAGCGGAAGAGGAAATTCGTACAAATATAGAATTCACAACAACTAAACAAGCAGATAATTGACAGTAATAAATAACAACAAAAAAAGGGTTAGAGTTAAAAATTTATTTGGTCAGTTTGACCCTCTAGAAGGAAGCTACTAGATCCAATTTATAAAAGTCGGAACGTAACACTAGCGTTTGTAATCTTATCAGCCTCTCCTGCATTGTTTTCAGTTCTGCACGTGGCCACCAGACCACGGCCGCATCTAGGGGCCTTGGTTTTAGGACAACAGAGTAGAACCTTGCAAGAATTTTAAGCCCTAGACCCCACGTCAACCCAAAGTCTCTCCTGCACATCCAAAATGTCATGACAAACTTCAGCTTCCCACCACAGAATACAGGAGCGTTAACTTTCGACACTTTATAATTTCTCGTGAAAATGACCAGGTTGGTCTTTTCCGGATTTACCGAGAGCCCTGAGCTATCGCACCAGAGCTCCACAATGCGCAGCGCCGACCTCGTAAGACCCATCAACGTTTCCAGCTGAGCGCCCCTGACTAGGATTACAAAGTCATCCGCATAGCCCTGAGTATAATATCCCTACTTATTTAGCCTTCAAAGGAGGCCGTTCACCACAATGCACCACAGTAGGGGTGGCAGGACCCCCCACCCCCCCACCCCGTGGAGCTATTCACCTTACTAGGCCCTCACCTCATCTGGTTTCGAGTCTTCTCCGGCGTATCATGCTTCCAATCCAGCATACAAGCTGATCCGGCACGCCACATCTCAAAGCCTCTCGACAGATGATTTCTGGAGGAGTATTGCTGAAAGCGTCCTCTATATCCATGAAGGTGCCCACAGCATACCCCTTTTGTTCAAACTGCTGCTCCAATATTGCCGCAACAGAATAAAGCGCCGTTTCTACCGAGCAGCCTGCCTGAAAAGCATGCTGCCCTCTATGTAGCGGAGAGGCCAAAAGCCCCTCACCCCTCATATATCTCTTGACCAGCTTCTCCAACGTCTTCAGGATTAAAGAAGTTAAGCTGATCGGTCGGAAATCTTTTGCAGCAGTGTAACCCTCTTTCCCAGGTTTGGGAATGAAGACCACTCTGCCATCCTTTCATGCTGATGGCACGTGTTTAAGGGCTACACTGACCCTAAATAATTTCGTCAGAGGAGGGACGACTAGATCCATGCCTTTTTTTAAAAGGGCTGGATAAATGCCATGCGCCCCTGGTGATTTAAAGAGACATAAGGACCCTACGGCCCATTCCACCCTTTTGTAATCAACGACCTTAACGGCGTAATTCCAGGATCTTGTGCAGCCTCGCTGTTTCCGGAATGTCTTTTGATTCCTCGCAGAAGCCCCTTCAATCCTCATGTTTATACTTTCTTATACTTTTATTGTATTCATACTGGGCCGTCTTATAGATGTCCCAGTCTGAAAGCAATTTAGTTCTATTTGACCTATTTCATAACATTCTGGTCTTTTTACGGAATGTCTCCTGGTGGGTATTCCACCATTCTGCTCCTTTCCTAGATTTAATTGTGCTTGTAGGGCAATTTTTCTCATCTAATGTATTCAGAGTCAGCGTGCTCTAACTCGTCAATGGTACCATAGCTTGTGGGGAATTCCGCAAGCCTCCCTTTGAGTTCCTCTTTATATATGTCCCAAAGTGTATTTCTGGGGTTTCTAATCTTGGAAACCAAGGGTTTTCCCAGGGTTAATCGAAGCACGATATATTTGTGGTCCGAGAGAGACTCCTCATCGAAAACTCTCCAGCCCACTACCCTGCTCCTCAGTACAGCTGAATATAGAGTCAAATCGAGAACCTCACTCCTGTTTTCAGTCTGGAATGTGGGAGTATCACCCCGATTCAGAATCTCCAGCTCTATGCCTGCTATGTATTCAATTAAATTTCACCCTCTGTGATTGATGTTTGTGCTTCCCCAGACCGTGTAATGAGAGTTTGCATCACAGCCCAGCAGCAGAGGATTCTTGTTCCCTTGACAGTGCCGAATTAGAAGCTCCACCTCTCTGGAAGACGGAGGTCCCTCGGCATCGCCCGGGAAATACGCCGAGGCAATAAACATCTCTAACCTTTCTCCGCTACTGCCCCAGAGTCTCACGTTGATAACGGTGAGATCTCCGGAGCATAATTTAGGCACCAAGATCGCATCCATACGCGTGACGGCTACATGCCCTTGGCGCTTTTTCGCATGGCCCCTTATATATAGAGTCACACCCTGACAAGCCACTAATCCTTTCCCTGTATAACCAGAGTTCTTGGATTAGGGCAATTCCTGCCTGCACGACTGTTAAGCGCCTGGCTAGAACCGTCGAGACGCCTTTTTTGTGGTGCAGCTTATTCTGCATCATGGGGATACCCGTCTCAGACATTAAAAGTCTAATTCCAGGCCCCTAGATAGGGTCGGCAATCGGCATTATTGATTGAAAATTTATCAAATTTACAAACTTATAAACGAAATTTTTTTTTTCTAAATATACATTATAATGAATTTAGATCGATTAAAATATATAAGGTACGACTGATTCACATAGCCTTACTGAAGAATCCAGTGAGTCAGTCCGGGAGGAAAACTGAAAAAATCTAACTTTAATTTACTTGAATATATATATCTTTTGTTTTTTAATTAATTGTAGAACACAACGCAAATAAACATAATCGACCCTAATGCCAATCAAACAATCTTCTTTACACTTATAATAAAAAGTATTTAGTAGTTATGCTTCGAACCCGTTACAGAGAAGCATACAATACTTTTTTCCCGACTTGACTACAATAGCCGCGTATATCTAGCCCGATTTGCTGGGATAACCTCACTTATTCCTAACCAATCGGCGCAGACTCAGTTCCGCTTTATTACTCCCTAGGGAGTAATGAAGCTTCATTACTCCCTGAGGAGAGTAATGAAGCGGAACTGAGCATGCGCGACTGATTGGTCAGGAATAGGTGGGGTTTCACCCGCAAATCGGGCTATTGTAGTTAAGTCGGGGAAAAAATATATTTTTATTGAGTGGAAGGGGAGAAAATTTTGATTTTCAATTTTTTCTGAATTGTAAGAGGCGCTTATTTTGTTTTGAACGTTTTTATTAAATTGGAAGAGGGACGCGCTTCATTATTTTACATTTTTATTAATGCGAGTTGAAATGAAGGATTAGTTTTAATTTAGAGAATTTAAAACGATAGCGTGCATTTATATTTTTCAACCAGAACTCTTTGGACTATTTAATTTATAAAAGTTTAAAAGTTTAAGTTTTGCGGTTTATGTGCACTTAATTGAACATTTTCAATTGAAAAGTGTTAAAAGCTTCTATTTTATGTGTACATTGTTGAAAGTTTAAATTAATAATTTCCAAATAAAAATTTGTTTAAGCTTCAATCAACACTGCACTAGTTACAAACATTTTTGTGATTCAAACATGTATCATTGAAACTTTTGGCCGGATATCGCAGGTCACATATCGTTCAGTCGATCTGTTGTTTCACACTCACAATTTTCAAACAGTAAATAAGACTTTTTCTAAACGTGAATACTAATTTTTTCTCGCTCAAGTTTATAATAATATATGCAGAAATACCATCATCTCTTATTATAGTAGGAATCTTGGATTTACCCGGATTATCCCTAAATTCTTACATTTTATTTTAATTATAGATATAGAATTAACCAAATATTGATATCAAAAGTCTCTGCGTGTAGGTACACATGTTGAATCAATGTGCACGAACATGTTCGTGTCAGGAAAATAAATGCTGATAAGCTGATATTAAATAAAACATCTAATACACAAGTGGATGAATTTAATTGCATACCATAAATAATTTATCGTAAGAATCTGTTTAAAAAAATGAGCACACATGAATAAATTTTTTTCAATGTATATAATTTGTACGAGTGAAATATTATTATTGCATTGATCTTAAAAACCTTGTACACTACAGACTTTATATTATAAAGTATTTATTCGCACTTGTCCTAGGAACTAGAATTGGATGTCAAATATTATAAGCATGAATGATGCAGATGAAAACATAGGAAATAATTTATTAATGAAAAATATTGTATATGAAAAATGTTTTTATTTTGTAATATTTTCATAAAGAAAGATTTTAGTATTTCGATTAAAGACAATAGTTAATACAAAATTGTTCCATACACAAATGGCTAAGCCAATAGTGGTTCAGAATTTATAGCAATTATCAACTTTAAGCTAATATTGTATTTTTCAGAGAAGCAAAGTTAAGTTATTGGCCACTTGATTTCCAAAAGGTTACCCTAGCGGACCGAATGAACGGAACGGATACGCTACAGCGTAACTTTATAGTGATATGATACCTTCCATGATACCTCTCCGTATCATGGAAGAAAAACAAATTAAAAAAGGAAGATGAACATTTAACTTGATGAAATTCGGATTCTACGTGAAATTTTGCGTTAGAAGGTCACGGAGTATTTGCAATAGTTATTCTGGCAACGATCAAAACTTTAAAAAATATAATACTTATCGACAACGTGGGCTGACGGCCACTTCCAGCGCATCCATAATCGTTTAAGCAGTACTGCTTAAACGATTATGGATGCTTGATTATGGACGCTTGAAGTCGCCTTCAACCCACGTTGTCGATAGGTATTATATTTTTTTAAAGTTTTTATCGTTGCAAGAAAAATTATTGCAATTACTCCGTGACCTTCTAACGCCGAATTTCACGTAGAATCCGAATTGCAACAAGGTAAATGTTCATCTTCCTTTTTGATTGAGTTTTTCTTGCATGATACGGGGACGATACGATGTGGATACTTTAAGGATACGCTGAAGCGTATCCGTTCCGTTCATTCGGTCCGCCAGGGTAACTATGATCTACTGGTTTATTGGCCACTCGATTTCGAAAAGGTTATTTTTGACATGTCGGTTTATTGGTCATTTAATTTCAATTTCATCAATATTTTTTTATGCCTGAAGGGCGCCAGATCGTTTAAAGATTAAGATCCTAAACGAACAAAAGATTCTAGATTATATCTAGTTCAAACTATTACCCATGATTCTTTATTATTTCACTCCCCACTAGCTCAACACAGAGAGGGGTAGGGTTAGGAATATACTGAGCAAGGAAGACATTTCAGATTAACAGTATTAAATAAATACGACCAAAAATACGGATCATAAAAAGATTAATTTATTTCTGGCCATTGATGCCTCACACGTCCTACTAAACAATGCCGTAAAGAAACACATCATTTGTTTTAATGGGAGATAATACCCATATCCTTATACTAGTTGATCCACGAGTTGGCAATCAACGATCTTCCAATATGGCGATCCATGAGTGACACGAAAGGTCATGAAAGGTTGCCGACATTTTGGATTATCGATGGTAAAATAATTATATGTATTGAGAGTCGACGACCTTCCAAAGTGGTGGTCCATGAATGACAGCAAAGGTCATGAAAGGTCGCCACCATTTTGGATGATCGATATTGAAATAATTATGTGAATAGAGAATCAACGACCTTCCAACATGGTGGTCCATGAATGACACGAAAGGTCATGTAAGATAGCCACCATTTTGGATGATCGATATTAAAATTATTATGTGAATATTGAATCAACGACCTTTCAACGTGGTGGTGCATGAATGACATGAAGTCATGTAAGGTAGCCACCATTTTGGATGATCGCATGTCTTATATGCTAAACCCCGCAACTAGACGCACTGCTTTTTCACAATAGAGTTTATCATCGTAAAATATCAAAAACCTACTTTACTTTATTACTCATCCCGACCAAGCCAGTTTAACGTACCCTTTTAACATCGGTGTCTTGCAAAATGGCGGTGACTTTGATTGACCTTAGACGTCATGAGTTCGCGCCGTGTTGGAAGACTAAACCGAAAAACCATTATGCTCACTCCCGACAATTTATTAGATATTAGTTATTATTTTATCACCTTCCTAGTAAAAAGAAACTAATTGGGGTGAATTGAGAAGAATTCGCTAGAGGCCGCCCTGAATCTTGCTTTGCGACAATCTCGAAATGGAGCTGGTTTTGAATTCGTGTGAATTCGTGAAAAGTAATATAGTTTTCAAATATCCTATTCGCCCGAATTCAATGAAAAATTTTTAGGGGACCTAATTCATTTAAATGCGTCAGCACGAATTAATGTCAGTGTCCGCCAAATTATTTTTATTCGCGAGATTTCAAGTCAAGCTCCAATTCGCCAGAATTAGCGAGCGCGAGAACAGTTAAGGACTGGCCTATTCATTCGAATTCTTGAGGTAGAACCAACGCGCAGAGCATATAGGGTCCGTTGAGTCCCGTAGCTCAGTGGTCGCCCTTTGGACTTATATACTTGGGATCGCTGGTTCGAGTCCCGAGGAATGCAATTCTTATCAACTTTTTTCGAAATGACATTGACCACGAATTAAGGCGAATTGAACGACATACCTTGTGATTTTCGTTCGGATGTCGAACAGTTAATATAAAAGGCCCAAACAGGTTTTTATTTTAGTGAATTAAGAGGACTCACGCCCAAACGGACTAGTTACGATCCCTCTCTCCAGGATCCGTCGAGGGCTTCCAAAATTTAAATAATCTTCTACGTTTATTTGTCAGCCAGAGATTTTGGCGGAACGCGAGACGCGTCGAAGCTGTACTATAGTCGAACACAGGATGAGTACCGACGACGTGGAGTATAGTTTTGGCGCATAACATCAAGGTCCGTGTGATACTTAAAGTACGCGTGATACCTTGCAGCAATAGATGCCTGTGAAGGAGCGTTCATAATAGTTTCCTCCAATAACTCGCCATTGTCTCTAGTCCGTTCTATCAAATAGTTTGTAGTCTATGGCGAGCTACCCAGTGGGCATGGTGCATGCTTAAAATGTCGGCTGCTAGCATGTTGACAGTCCGTATGCTAGTCAGCCGGTGGCAACGCTCCACGTGACCATGTTGTTTTTAACTGTGTGTCTTCCTTCCTTCACGACGGCCAAGTCGTGATCCTATGAATGTGTGGGTGGTGTAGGGTGCAGTCCCGACTGCATGGCCGTGTGTGGTAGTGTTTTGGTGGTATAGTGCGTGACAGCCGGCCCTGAGAGTGCCTGATAAACAAATTAAAAAGAAAATTCGACGGAGTTAGTAGTGTACCCAGAAAGCAAACGTACGGGGCACGTTACTCGCACGGCATGCGGGGCTCGCGGTGCGTGCTGAGTGCGAGGCATATGGGTCGCACTTTGTGAGGGCCACGTACGTCCGAGGCATATGCGACGCACTTTGTGAGGGCCACGTACGTCCGAGGCATATGCGACGCACTTTGTGATAGGCACGATGTGCGGCGCATGTGTGTCGCACTTTGTGAGGGTCATTATATACATGATATATAAGTAATAAGCACATTTTTGTATAATAGTAGTATAGTAAACTATTATTATTGTAATGAAGTTTTTAAAAATATTAATAATGATTATAATTAAAGATTGAATTAATTGATATTGAAAAAATTGTTCATTTACAAAAACTAAAACAGTCCCGATTTTATAATAAGAATAAATGAGGAAATTAGTCCGAATTATTGAATGCATGGTTGTATAGTTTCAACGTACAATATGCATTTTATTTATTTTAAAACTATTATATGATTTCCAACTTTAATCGACTATACAAATAATTGCAATTAACATTTTGTCAATTTGAATTTGAAATTAAGTAAATAAAAAAATGAAATTTTTGGTGTAATTTCAACTTTACATATTTATTTATGTTTATAACTTCAATTTGTGCTTTTAATTTCAAGTTTAACATTAAATTGAATTTAAAATGTAATTTAAAATCAATGCTTCAAAAATTTGTTCAGAAATTTAAAAAAGGCATCTTTAATTTTCAATCGTAGTGTATTCATTTTTTATTATTTTGATGTAGAAATAAGAGGAGCTATATTCAAAAACTGCGCGCATTAGCTGAATAATATACGGCGCAGACCCCGTCGCGTCGGTCGA
>CAKNWT010199813.1:0-10382 GCA_932066315.1 Andricus coriarius | reverse complement strand
CTTCAAGAAAAGTTCTAATGCGTGAGAAGTCTAAGGAAATATTAAGCATTAAAGTCTTCTTTTTTAATTATTTTATCACTTAACTTGAACAGCTTTTAAAATGAGTAATTTTAAATTTCCCGCAAGTAGACATAACCTCACCATGCACAATTTCTATATAGGTATTTTCTAGGTATTTTTGACACGGCAAGATTGGTGGCAATCCTAACCTCACCTGACTTGTCCATATTATATTTTTGCTAATTTTATCCGGAATCAAAATTATATCACTTTTCTGTTTGGTCAGATAGTAGCGTCGGTATAAAATATAATTTAGGGGTACGAATAAAAACATCTTTCTATTCTGATTCGCGGTGTAGAATTGAATGTCGACTGTTGGGCGAACTTGCCAACAGTGGACAAAATTTTACCACCTCAAAATAATATCAATAGCTTTTTATTTGCTAACGAATTGAATTTTACGGATATCTCATCACATAGGTGAATCTATCCGCCTCATTTGTGCCATAAGAGCTCTTTAATATTTATCCTACTTTGTGTTTACTGAAATCTATCAATTTTTGCTATCCACTGTAGGGAGATCTCCCCTATAGTATAATTTTCATGTTCATTATATGGAAAAAAATCACTAAAGATTATTTGAGAGTAACTTTTCGTTGCAATTATCAAGATTAAAGGCACATGGCTAAACATATTTTCATCCGCATACAAAATTAAAATGTAAAAAATTTATATTGATCTCGAGGTTATTTCAACCAACATTTTTCATCTACATTGCCTTTTTAATTACAAAAATGGTTACAAATAAATTCTTGTTCAACATTTAAAAAATGCCATATAATGTACATAAATAAAAATTATATTATACACCTAGCCTAAGTATAGTTAGATCAATCCATACCTTCTGTTATATTCTTTTACCGTTTATGATATGCCTTGGTAATAATTCATATCAAGTCGAAACATGTAAATGTAAATATCAAAACCCTTTCTGTAATGAAAGTTGTAATTTTTTCAGCATCCTGGATCGGCTCCCAAAGGCAAACTATAATTTGCTGTCGCATCTAGTATGCGTACTGCATCACATTGCGAGGCGATCGAAGCATAACCTGATGTGCGCCAGCAATCTCGGTGTTTGTTGTGGCCCCAGCTTACTGTGGTCGGCGAACCCTTCTGTTAATCACAGTCGCATGATACCGACTCTGACTGAGATGTTAATTCGACATTGCGAGGTGTTATTCGGAGAAGGAATCACTCAACTTCTCGGCGAGGAACGCAGCGATAGTGGGGCCGAAGAAAGCACCGACAGCCTGCACTGTGAGTTTGCTAAGTCTTTCTATGCAATTCCGCTTCCGATATTTCTTGTGAAAAAGAATCTTAGCGATGCTGACCTTTACAAACGATCGATCGAAACATTTATTCGTGCCGTTGCAGCAGGTGGACTTTCTTTGGACAGTCTGGATCTGACAGAACCGCCACGTAAGGACCACATGTCTCTCTCCCGAGACTCGGGACTAACGCTCTCCGATTGTCAACTATTTATCCCCGAATCGCCTGTCAGTTCAGAAGAGTCCGCCGTCAATGCTACCTCCTCAAGTTTCGACAAGACACTCATCAAAGACGACAAGTCTGCCAACAAGACCTACGCTAGAGCCTACGGCGGCTGGGAGGAGAGGATAAATGGTTACGCAGCTACGCATTTACAGAATGCCATTGATACCTTTCACGACAAGGGCGTTGCCGGCTACCCCAATCCTAACTTCCAAAGACAAGACTGGCTTCGCGCCCAGCTCAAGAGGACACCTCGTACTAAGCTTGAGGAGCATGAGCACCGCAAGGAACGCTTCAGTGAAAAGGAAATCTATGCTCGGGAGTACGAGGAGCTCAAAGACAACCTCGAGAACCGCAAGGAACTCGTCTATCGTTCCTCGCAGATTGATGTCTCTCGGCAGGAAGCCTGCGCAGAGAGAGTCTCACTACATGAATCCGAACCTGACACTGCCGACTCGCATTTGCCTACCGATCGCTATGAATTCAACAAGGAACACTTCAGTGAGTTCAAAGAGGTCAAATCTGGAATCTACATCAATCGGGAATCTCCCATCTCACATAGCGGAAGCTATCATTCCAGTTCCGACATTTACGAGTTCAAAAAGGTCAAGAGCGAAATCTACATCAACAGTGAGAATCGCACTGACCGTTACGTGTACGATAAGTCCAACAACATCTACGGCAATCGCGAGAATCCCAACGACATCTTTGGTACGAGGGAACGTGGTGAAATAAACACGTCCAAGCCAAGTGACGCCATCAATTATGGAGAAGAGGATGTAGACTCGAGGAGAACGTGGCCTGATACGCCTCCTCCTCTGCCACCCAGACTCAGACATCTACCGCCAGTTCATATGAGTTTAGAGGATAGACACAAGGTTGCTGGTAGATCGAGGTCACTTCCACCACCGCCTCCTTATCGACCTCCGCCTCAGCCACGCACGCCTATCACGACGAGACACCTCGGCTGCAGTAGATCTGTAGCCGTCGACGACGAGAGCTACGTCTGACATTGTATTTTGAGCGCTGAAAAGAGCGTCAGCGGTACCAAGAGCCACGTCGTAGTCACGAGTGTCGATCTTTAAGTGATCGATGTTGTCTGACGGAACCTAGTCGAAAATAAAACGCTTATACGGCGTTAGCGAGAGAGAGGGAGAGAAAGAGTGAGTGAGAGTGTGATGAGAGGGACAAAGCGCCCTTCTTCAAGGATAACGTTTATCAGAGTGGACGTTATTCTGTTATTATTTTTCTTAAATTAAAAAAAAGCAAATCTTTCCTGGTGACTTTGAATAGAAAATGTAACAGTGAATTCATTTTAGGACCGGGAATTTATTTGATTCGTATTTTTAGTAGAATAATTTGAAAGACTAATTGTCGAATCGTTTAATTTTCAAGGCTTGAATTTGACGATTTTAATTAATTATTAAGTCTCAAATTTTTTTTATTTAGAAATTAATAATTTTTTAATTTATACTTTTACATTATTATTTCAAGTTTGAATCTCAAGGTTGAATTAATATAATTTAGAATTTAATCCTTTTACATTGAAATATAGAAAATTGTTTGGTTTCCAATTTAAATCTCAATCTTGTACAATTTCAAATTGAAATCTTCCGATGTTAAAATAATTTTGAATTGAAGTACAATGCCATCCAGGAGTATGCGGACACCTAAAAACTAGCGATTAGAAACATGCACTCGTTTTTCACAGGATATCTCCGGAAAAAATAAGATATAATAATTTCCTAAAAAGTGTTAGAAAGTTTATTAAATTTTGCGTTAAAAAAGTATTTTTGATAAATGGAGACTGAGTTAGTGAATGGTAAAATTTTTCAAGTTAATTCGAATGAACATTCAAATCTCCTTTTTAAAATGATTCCAATAAACTGTAAGAATGTCAATGGTTCCCGAATTATCATAAAAAATTTAGAAGCGTGCGCAAGACAAAAATCCCTCAGTGGAGCGGCGACTGCAGTCCGATTTTTGTATTGTGCACGCCTCTACATTTTCTGTGATAATTTGAGAACTAGTGAACATTTTCACATTTTCTTGGGCTCATTTTAAAGAAAATACTCCAAGGTTCCTTTGTTAGCTTTAAAAATTTTACCATTATTTTCCTAGAAAGAAATCAGAAACTAGACCTTTCTTTGTTACTCACTAACTTATTCTCTATTTATGAATAATACTTCAAATTTAACGCGGAATTAATTAAAGTTTCTAACGCTTTTTAGACAAATATTATATCTTATTTTTTTTAAGATATCCTGCGAAATGTGAGTGCATGTTTCCAATCCCTAGTTTTTTAGGTGTCCTCATACTCCTGGACGGAACTGTACGTAGCTAAAAATTTAATAATTGTATTTCGATTTTTCATGAGTTCGACAATTTCAAAATAGTAGCATGTGAAATTGAATCTTTTAAAATTATGAAATTCCATTCCCAATTAGACGAAACAATTTTGTAAAATTCAATATTTCTTTTTTCATATTCAAATTGTTCAAAATTGTGCGATTTAAAAATTAAAGCCTTTTAGTACCTAAACAATTAAAACTTCGCTGCATTCGAAACGGTCTAAATATAAAATTGTTCAATTTTTAATGTTTTGATTTCGAATAAACTTGATTTGAAAATTTTACATTCGCTAATTTTGAGGTTATGTTTTTAATACTTCAGCTTATACATTTTGTAGTTATTAACTTCAAGGGTTTTAATTACAAATTTTAAATACCTGGAAAATTATTTGAAACTCCAGAAAACGCAGGAAATGGCTGGGGATTTTTTTTCTTAGTCTTGAGCTGCAGGCCTGAATTATAAATTGTTCCATTTTGAAAGATATTCAAGTTAGAGCATTTTAAAATGTAATTTTATTAAATTGTTGAAATCCTAATTCTAAAATTCATTAATTTTGAAGGCCTGAGTTTGACAATTTCAATGTCAAATATAGGATTATATAAGAAAAAAGACGGAACTTTTTTCTATTCATAAAAAAGATATAATTGAAACTGTTTCCAATTTGGTACACACACAAAGTATAATCCGGGGATGATACTTTTTGTAGGTGAAACTAGAAAAACGTGGTTACCGACCGGCCTTAATTTTCAATCAAATATTTTCAAATAAAAGGTAATTTTTCATTATTTTGTAGGAATCTCTAGAAAATTCTCTTTATATGTACTGAGTTTCAAAATGTTTCAATAACGTCTGGCCGAGTTATGACGATTTGTGTTTTATTCAATTATTGATTTTTGGGAAATTTTTTTTCAGTTTTGAATTTTTATTGTTAAAGTAATCATCGGACAGGAAGCAATTTTAATAGGAAAAAATTCTGTCTTGTTCTTCTACACAAGGCTATATTTAAAAAAATAATAATTTTACGAATATGGAAATTTCCATTTATTGAGATGCAGTGGGCGACTCATTTAGCGTTTTCGAGCGTCGGGCGGGTTATTGAATCCGAGCGCTCAATTTTTAATGCTTGGTTCTAATCTGTTAGTAACTTTTATAACTTTTTTAGTATTTTTTTTAAATCACTTTTTTCAAGTCTCCTAATAAATGTATGGTCACTCATTCCATATATGTAAATATTTTATACTCCTTTTGCCTATTTTCCTATTTAGGGTTTTCCGTAAGTGTTGCTATCGCAAATGATTTAATATTCTTAAATTGAAAATTCAAGGCTCAGAGATAATAAGTTGAAATTAAAAGTATTTCACTCTCTTAAAATGAACTAGTGAAATGTCACTGATTTCCAGTGGAATCTCACTTGTTGAAACAGCCAGAAGTGTGTCAATGACAATCAGTGAAATTTCACTGGTTCACTTAGTGGGATTCCGTCACTAGTTTAATCAGTGAGGTTCGCCGGTTCCTCAGTACCAGTAGTCATCTAGTCGTACGCGTTGTCATCCGTTAGCTGGTTAGGTATGACACTTATGATTCATTACTATTGTGCTAACATTGACAAAATTATCTTTTAAAAACCGCACTTCAACTTCATAACAATAAATGAGGGCCGGGCTGCAATATAATAGGATACAATATGTTCAAAAAGAAAGTTCGTTTTCTCTCGAGAAATGCAAAGACCCGACCGGCGACGAGCGCGTATCAGACGACTGGAGGTTCATGGCTTTGCCGCATGGGGTACTATATCACTGGTTCAGTCTATCATTTGGCGTCACTGGTATATTCAGTAACGCTTTTTTCGTTGCGCCGCTTACTGGTTCACCCATTCAAAGTGGGAAGATCACTGGTTCACCAGTGATAATTCCAAATACTGATTCAACCCGTCACTATTTCACTGGTTCAGTTTAAGAGAGCACATTAAATTATTTTAGATTTAACTATACAAAATTCTTCGTTCCAAATTTAAATCATTGAAAATTGTATCATTTAATAATGAAGGCCTTAATAGTTTCAAAAGGTTAAATGAAAAACGTTTAAAATGTAACCATTTTTATTGAATTGAATTATTTATAATAATAAAAATCTTTTTCAAATTTAAAGAAACAATTCAGGGTCTGGATCGAGAAACCCGCGCAGCACTCGAGATCAGGTAGAAGCATTGAGTATTTTAGTGTGACGTCAAGATCGCAGTAAGTGGGGTGGGATTGTCAGGAAGGTTAGCATAGTTGGTACATGAGTACACGTGAATGCATGCGACCTTTTGGAAAGAATGCTCTAAACGTGAAAGTATGTTATAAATTTAGAAATAATAATATTTTTCAAGTACAGAATATATTTGCGCAATTATTTTTCATTTTTTGTTGTTGATTGAAACCTTTTCAGTTTTCACTATTAAAATAAAGTGTCCAAAATTTAAGTTTAGAGTTCTCATATCAATTCAATTTTAATCAATTCTGATCAAATTTATCTCTTTCTCCAACCATAAATTTGGGATATTTTATTTTATTTCATGAAACTGAAAGGTCGTCAGCCGACAAAAGGATCAAACATAATTGCGCAAACGCATTCTACACTTGAAAATATTACAAATCATAAATTTATAACTTACTTTTACGTTAAGAATAATTTATCCAAAAAATTGAATGCATTCAAATGTAAACATGTACCAACTATGCTAACCTTCCTGACATTTGCCCCTATCGTGAGGTCATGCTAATATACTCAATTGTTCAAACGTGTCGGTGGACGGAAATTTTAATAGTCAACAAATCATTTTTTTAAATATAGGCTTATAGAGAATTACGAGACGGAACTTTGTTCTATTTTCTGTTTTCCATCGGATAAGTATTTTTAATAATAAGCATGAAAAACTGAAAAAATGTTTTCACCAAATTCAATTAATTTGTAAGAAATAAATCGTCGTAAGTTGGAAAAATATCACTGGAACTGTTTGAAATGTTGATTTACACACAAAATATATCCTAGCAATGCCTATAAAATGAAGAAAAAGCTAAAAATAGCCTATTGTTTAATAACATTTAATTGCAAATTGAGACAGATCGGGAACCCCGTTTTTTCAGTTTCGCCGACAAAAAGTATCGAGGGAACTTTAGAGTTGAAACAACTTCCAGTGATACATTTTTTCCTCATTAATGAAGGAAGATTTCTGAAAATTTGTAGGTCAATTCATTGACAAGTGGCGGAAATATCCGTTTTACAAAAAAGCATACGATGCCGCCAACGGCGAGCATGCTGCATAATGGTGCTGAGTGCTCGCAGAGCTATCGTTGGCGGCGTTGCATGCTTTCTTGTGAAATGGAAATTTCCGCCAATTTTTAATGAATTGATCTACAAATTTTCAGAAATCATCCTTCACTAATGAGGTACAAATGTCCCACTGGAAGTTGTTTCTACTTTAAAGTCCTCAGTTTGTAGGCATCGCCAAGTTATATTTCGTGTTTACATAAAAAATTCAAACAGTTCCAACAATATTTGCCCAACTTTTTTAAAATTTCCGTCCAACGAGATGCGTGGACAATACTTTCACCCGATCTAGAGCGCTGGACGAGTTTCTCGATTCAGATCCTCAATTTAAATAGAAAACGTTAATGTTCGAATAATTCTATATTGAAAAATGCAAAATTATATGGTAATTTAATAATGAAGGCCTTTTAAGACTTGAGCGTTTATAAATTCAGAATATTTAGGATCGAAAAGTTCAAGTCTGAAGTTTTGAAAATGGGAGAATTTCAAAATTGAACAATTTTAAATTGAAGCTCAACATACTGTCGGTTTACAATTAAAAAAAAATGAACAATTCCATTTGAAAGCCTTAATGGTTCAATAATTTTAAATTAAAAGACTTAAATTTTATCAATTCTAAACTTTATTAATTAGACAATTGCTAAATAATAACGTTTGAAATAAAAATATTTTGATAATTTTAAATCTAAATTCTATTGTTATGTAATTTTAAGTGCTTTGTTTTGAATCTGTTGAATTTTGATTGCGCTATATTGACTATTTATTCAATTTTGCAGGTTTTAATTTGACATAAACGCAGTTTGAAACCTTTTAATTTGAAATTGTTCCAATTAAAGTATTTTGAATGTTTAGTTCATAATGTGTTTATTTGTCAATTTAGAGATTCACTTTTGAAAACTTTAAATGATAAATGACCGGCAGTTTTTCTGAGATTTAATTGACTAAAAAATTCAAACCTAATCAAATATAAAAATCATATTAATAATAAGGACTACAATAATGTCATAATGCCATCAGTACACTTACATAAATTACAATAAGATTGTAATTTTTTGGCGAATTAGATCATATGCTTCTTTGGGTGCCATCGTCAAGGTTCTTCTTATCCATGTAATTAGAGGTAAAGTTTCAGGAAATATGCGGAATCAATTTTTGTTTATTTGTTATCCATATTTCTATTTTTTATAGATGTTGATTTTTTTTATTTGTTTTAACCTCTTTGACGCAGCAAACTTTATAAGTTTAAAATTTGTTTCAAAATACTGTTTAGCTTAACATTTGATTTACGCCATTTTTTAATCATTTAAAGTATATTCGCTTATACTTTTATTTTTATGAATCTTAAATTATACAACTGCTAAAGCTAAACTATCTTATTTTAGAAAAATGCGAACGAACTTTCAGTTTTATTCAAGTGAAAAAGGTTTAGAGATTATATTTTATTTTAGCTTATTTCTTCCCTTATAACTTCATATAAATAGGCAGAGATATTTGGCTTTTTTGTCAACATTCTATATTTTTTTGTATCTTTTATTCCCATTAATTCTTATTTTCCGAGTAATTTATTTAGAAAAGCATTTTAATGTTACAAAATTAATCAGAGCAACAAAAATGAATTTGAAAAATATATAATGTCAATCACTCAATTTTGGATCGCCTCAAGGGCGTTGAAACCAGGACCCTACCTCAAAATTTAATTGCCTCATTTTACTCCAGAAATATTAGAATTACATCTTTTTTAGATAATTAGGGCCTATTTCTGTTTTGTATTAAATCTGTATTTGGAGTAAGAAATCGGCTATTTTCAATAGTTTTTGTGTAAGACTTTTTTTAGATACTCCGGTCAGAATAAAGAAAAAAGTTTTACACAAAAACTATTAAAATTAGCCAATTTTTCACTCCGAATACAGATTTGATTCAAAACAGGAATAGGCCCTAATTATCTATGAAAGATGTAATTCTAGTATTTATGGATTCCTGGTTTCAACGCCCTTAAATATTTTACATCGTTTTAAGAATCTATCAATTTTGGACAATGGAGAACCTTAATCGAAAGCCAAGCATTTTACTAAACCTATATCGTTCATTTTTAAAGTCGAATACAAAAAAAGTCAGTAAAACAATAAGTAAAGCGCCTTGATATTTTTGGATGAGCAAGGCTAAGCGGTATTTAGTCTTTCAAGGTTAACTACAAGCCAGTCGAAGAAATGAAGCCCTATTTAATAATCATGAAAAAGCGTCGAATGGCCAACGCTCGATTTATAATGGTTGTTCAGTGATCCAGAGTGCTTCCAGAGTTTGAATAGAATTTTAGGATATTGGTACAGAATCCTTGTACATATGATGTTGTGTCTAAGGCTAAGAAGACTCGAAGAGACAGTTAAAAAAAAACAATTCATTAGAATTTCGTAAGGGATGTTTGATTTTGAAAACAAAATCATTTACGAAAAGCTTATATTCTTATTGTTGCAGTTTTGCTATGGACTGTCAGATTATGAACTCATAGATCCTTAAGGACAACGCAAAATTGCTCTTTGCCAAAGGATAATTTTTTTGTATAACTTTTTTTTACTTGTATAATGTATATTTTTTTTATTTTGAGCGAAACGAAAAAAGGGATGTTCAACAATGCTGACTGTTTGGAAGCGACACGGATAACGTCTGTGCAACATTTTCTGAGTGCATTTCAAAGCTGGCCTTGTCTGATGAACATGACAATAATTTTTATTTAAGCGGTAATGTAACTCGTAATTAAATACGTTCACGAATATAAATATAGATACGCTACGTGTGCGCCAAATAGGCTCTGTTATAGGATAAAGGTATACAAATAAAATTTCGTCTGATTTTCTCTTTTCTTTGTACATAACGTCTTTTATATAATTGAAAAACCTAGCAGTAGACACACATTATGGAGCGCATTTTAAATATGTATACTTATCTAAATTACGTTATTAAAGTGAATATGTTCCGTATTTTGTAGAATGCCAAAGTTTCATCTCTCCTCTGTTTTTAGTCCTTGGTTACATTCCGTTTGAGAGAATCTTGCATAAATTATTTGAATCCATAATAATAAAGTTCGTTGGATTCTTTCAGTCCACCGATTTACATTGAAATATCTGCATTTCCAATCGTTTTCAAATGCTTTTGTGTTATTACTTTTTTTT
>CAKNWT010199807.1:0-10274 GCA_932066315.1 Andricus coriarius | reverse complement strand
AAACATGTCTTAATCGAAAAAGCCGGCATCTGTCCCAGTGATGACATGTAACTGGACCAAGCGTTACTTTTACATCGGCAAATAATGGTTTAGGAGGAAGAGCCTGCGTTTTTCCCGGAATCGACTCACTGCCGTTCCCAACTTCGTCTTTACTTTCGCAAAACCTGCTTTAATAGAAAAATTCGGAGTCTGGCCCAGTGATGGCACATTACTGGCCCAAGTGTTACTTTTACAACGGCAAATAATGGTTCAAGAGGAAGATCCTGAGTATGGAGCGGACTCGGCTCAATGCTGTTCCCAACTCCGTCTTCACTTTGGCAAAACATGTGTTAATAGAAAAAGTCGGCGTCTGGCCCAGTGCTGACACGTTACTGGACCAGGTGTTACCACTACAACGGCAAATAATGGTTTAGGAGGAAGAGCCTGCGTTTTGCCCGGAATCGACTCGCTGCTGTACCCAACTTCGTCTTTACTTTGGCAAAACATGTCTTAATCGAAAAAGCCGGCATCTGTCCCAGTGATGACAAGTAAATGGACCAAGCGTTACTTTTACATCGGCAAATAATGGTTTAGGAGGAAGAGCCTGCGTTTTGCCCGGAATCGACTCACTGCTGTTTCCAACTTCGTATTTACTATGGTAAAACATGTTTTAATAGAAAAAGTCGGATTCTGGCCCAGCGATGGCACATTACTGGACCAAGTGTTACTTTTACAACGGCAAACCATGTAGTAAGAGCAACAGCCAAAGTTTGGCACGGACTCGGCGCCCTGCCGTTTCCAACTTCGTCTTTACTTTGGCAATACATGTTTTAATAGAAAAAAGCCGGAGTCTGTCCCAGTGATGACACATTACTGGACCAGGAGTTACCTTTACAACGGCAAATAATTGTTTAAGAGGAAGAGCCTGAGTTTGGTCCAGACTCGGCGCACTGTTGTTGCCTACCTCGTCTTTACTTTTACATAACATGTTTTAATAGAAAAAGCCAGAGTATGGCCTAGTGATGGCACATCACTGGCCCAGGTGTTATTCTTACAACGGCAAATCATTTTTCAAGAGGAACAGCCAGAGTTTGGCCCATACTCGGTGCACTGCTGTTCCCAACTTTGTCCTTTCTGTTGGGGAACATGTCTCAACATAAAAAGCCGGAGTCTGGCCCAGTGATGGCACATTACCGGACCAAGTGTTACTTTTGCAACGGCATACCATGTAGTAAGAGCAACAGCCAGAGTTTGGCACGGACTCGGCGCACTGCTGTTTCCAACTTCGTCTTTACTTTGGCAAAACATGTTTTAATCGAAAAAGCCGGCATCTGGCCCAGTGATGACATGTAACTGGACCAAGCGTTACTTTTACATGGGCAAATAATGGTCTAGGAGGAAGAGCCTGAGTTTTGCCCGGAATCGACTCACTGCTGTTCCCAACTTCGTCTTTACTTTGGCAAAACCTGTTTTAATAGAAAAATTCGGAGTCTGGCCCAGTGATGGCACATTACTGGACCAAGTGTTACTTTTACATCGGCAAATAATGGTTTAAGAGGAAGATCCTGAGTTTGGTTCGGACTCACCGCACAGCTGTTTCCAACTTCTTCTTTACTTTGGCAAAGCATGTTTTAATAGAAAAGTCGGAGTCTGTCCCACTGATGACACATTACTGGCCCAAGTGTTACTTTTACAACGGCAAATAAAGTTTTAGGAGGAAGAGCCTGAGTTTGGTCAATACTCGGCGCACTGCTGTTCCCCACTTCGTCTTTACTTTGGGAGAACATGTTTTAATAGAAAAAGCCGGCGTCTGGCCCAGTGCTGTCACATTACTGGACCAAGTGTTACTTTTAAATCGGTAAATAATAGTTTAAGTGGAAGAGCTTGGGTTTGGTCCGGAATCGGTCCACTGCTGTTCCCACCTTCGTCTTTACTTTGGCTAAACATGTTTTAATATAAAAAGCCGGAGTCTGGCACAGTGATGACACATTACTGGACCAGGTGTGTTAACTTTACAACGGGAAATAATGGTTTAAGTGGAAGAGCCTGAGTTTGGTCCGGACTCAGCGCACTGCGGTATCCAGCTTCGTCTTTACATTGACATAACATGTTCTAATAGAAAAGCCGGAGTCTGGCTCAGTGATGGACAATTACTGCACCCAGTGTTACTTTTTCAAGGGCAAACCATGTAATAAGAGGAGGAGCCTGAGTTTGGCCTGGACTCGACGCACTCCTGTTCCCAACTTCGTCTTTACTTTAGCAAAGCATGTTTTAATAGAAAAGTCGGAGTCTGTCCCACTGATGACACATTACTGGCCCAAGTGTTACCTTTAAAATAGCAAATAATGGTTTAGGAGAAAGAGCCTGAGTTTGGTCCGGACTCGGCTCACTGCTGTTCCCAACTTCGTCTTTACTTTGGCTAAACATGTTTTAATATAAAAAGCCGGAGTCTGGCCCAGTGATGGCACATTACTGGACTAAGTGTTACTTTTACAACGGCAAACCATGTAATAAGATAAACAGTCAGAGTTTGGCACGGACTCGGCGCACTGCTGTTTCCAACTTCGTCTTTACTTTGGCAAAACATGTTTTAATAGAAACAAGCCGGAGTCTGTCCCAGTGATGGCACATTACTGGACCAGGTGTTACCATTACAACGGCAAATAATTGTTTAAGAGCAAGAGCCTGAGTTTGGCCTGGACTCGAAGCACTCCTGTTTCCAACTACGTCTTTACTTGGGCAAAACATGTTTTAATAGAAAATCCGGAGTCTGTCCCAGTGATGACACATTTCTGGACGAGGTTTTACCTTTACAACGGCAAATAATGGTTTAAGAGGAAGAGCCTGCGTTTGGTCCGGACTGAACTCACTGCTGTTCCCAGCTTCGTATTTACTTTGGCAAAACATGTTTTAATAGAAATAGCCGGAGTCTGTCCCAGTGATGACACATTTCTGGACGAGGTTTTACCTTTACAACGGCAAATAATGGTTTAAGAGGAAGAGCCTGAGTTTGGTCCGGACTCGGCGCACTGCTGTTTCCAACTTCGTTTCTTCTTTGGCAAAACATGATTTAATAGAAAAAGTCGGGGTCTGGCGCAGTGATGGCACATTACTGGACCAAGTGTTACTTTTTCAACTGCAAATCATGGTTTAGGAGGAAGAGCCTGAGCTTGGCCTGGACTCGACGCACTGCAGTTCCCAACTTCGTCTTTACTTTGACATAAAATTTTTTAATGGAATAAGCCAGAATCTGGCCCTGTGATGGCACATTACTGGACCAAGTGTTACTTTTACAATAGCAAATCATGTTTTAAGAGGAATAGACTGAGTTTGGCCTGGACTCGACGCACTGCTGTTCCCAACTTCGTCTTTACTTTGGCAAAATATGTTTTAATAGAAAAAGCCGGAGTCTGTCCCAGTGGTGACACATTACTGGACCAGGTGTTACCTTTACAACGGCAAATAATGGTTTAAGAGGAAGAGCCTCAGTTTGGCCCGGACTCGGGGCACTGCTGTTTCCAATTTCGTCTTTACTTTGACAAAACGTGTTTTAATAGAAAAACCAGAGTCTGGCCTAGCGATGGCACATTACTGGACCAAGTGTCACTTTCACGGCAGAGAACCATGTTTTAAGAGGAAGAGGCCAAGTTTGGTCCGGACTCGGCGCACTGCTGTTCCCAACTTCGTCTTTACTTTGGCAAAACATGTTTTCATAGAAAAAGACGGAGTCAGTCCCAGTGATGACACATTACTGGACCAGGTGTTACCTGTACGACGGCAAATAATGGTTTAAGCGGAAGAGCCTCAGTTTGGCCCGGACTCGGGGCACTGCTGTTTCCAATTTCGTCTTTACTTTGGCAAAACATGTTTTAATAGAAAAAGCCGAAGTCTGTCCCAGTGCTGACACATTACTGGACCAGGTGTTACCCTTACAACTGCAAATAATGCTTTAAGAGGAAGAGCCTGAGTTTGGTCCGGAATCGGCGCACTGCTGTCTACAACTTCGTCTTTACTTTGTTAAAACATGTTTTAATAGAAAAAGTCGGGGTCTGGCCCAGTGATGGCACATTACCGGAACAAGTGTTACTTGTACATCGGAAAATCATTTTAAGAGAAAGAACCAGACTTTGGCCCGGACTCGGCGCACTGCTGTTTCGTACTTCGTCTTTACTTCAACAAAACATGTTTGAAACGAAAGAGCCCGAATCTGGCCCTGTGATGGCACATTACTGGAACAAGTGTCACTTTTGCAATGCCAAATCATGTTTTAAGAGGAAGAGCATGAGGTTGGTCCGGACTCGACGCACTGCTGTTCCCAACTTCGTCTTTACTGTGGCAAAGCATGTTTTAATAGAAAAATTCGGAGTCTGGCCCAGTGGTGGCATATTACTGGACAAATTGTTACTTTTACAACTGCAATTAATGGTTAAAGAGGAAGAGCCTGAGTTGGGTCCGGACTCGGCGCTCTGCTGTTTCCAACTTTGTCCTTCCTGTGGGAGAACATGTTTTAACACAAAAAGCCGGGGTCTTGCCTAGTGAACGCACATTACTGGCCCAGATGTTACTCTTACAACAGCGAATCATGTTTCAAGAGGAAGAGCCAGAGTTTGGCCCGTACTCGGCGCACTGCTGCTACCAACTTCGTCTTTACTTCTTCAAAACATGTTTTAATAAAAAAAACCAGAGTCTGGCCCAGTGATGGCACATTATTAGAACAAGCGTTACTCTTACATCAGCAAATAATGGTTTAAGAGGAAGATCCTGAGTTTGGTCCGGAATCGGCTCACTGCTGTTCCCAAATTCGTCATTACTTTGGCAGAACATATATTAATAGAAAAATTCGGAGTCTGGCCCCGCGATGGGCCATTGCTGGACCAAGTGTCACTTTTACAATGACAAATCATGTTTCAAGAGGAAGAGCCTGAGCTTGGCCTGGACTCGGTGCAATTCTGTTCCCAACTTCGTCTTTTCTTTGACATAACATGCTTTAAGATAAAAAGCCGGATTCTGGCCCTGTGGTGGCACATTACTGGACCAAGTGTTACTTTTACAATGACAAATAAGGTTTCAAGAGGAAGAGCCTGAGTTTGGCCAGGACTCAGCGCACTGCTGCTTCCAACTTCTCTTTACTTTTCCAAATGACGTTTTAATAGAATAACCGGAGTCTGGCCCAGCGATGGCACATTACCGGACCAAGTGTCACTTTTACGACAGAGAACCATGTTTTAATAGGAAGAGGCAAAGTTTGGCCCGGACTCGGCGCACAGCTGTTTCCAAGTTCGTCTTTACTTTGACAAAACGTGTTTTAATAGAAAAACCAGAGTCTGGCCTAGCGATGGCACATTACTGGACCAAGTGTCACTTTCACGACAGAGAACGATGTTTTAAGAGGAAGAGGCCAAGTTTGGTCCGGACTCGGCGCACTGCTGTTCCCAGCTTCGTCTTTACTTTGGCAAAACATGTTTTAATAGATAAAGACGGAGTCTGTCCCAGTGATGACACAGTACTGGACCAAGTGTTACTTTTACAACGGCAAATAATGGTTTAAGAGGAGGAGCCTGAGTTTGGTCCGGAATCGGCTCACTGCTGTTCCCAACTCCGTCTTTACTTTGGCAAAGCATGTTTTAATAGAAAAAGTCGGGGTCTGACCCAGTGATGGCACATTAATGGACCAAGTGTCACTTTTACAATAACAAATCATGTTTTAAGAGGAAGAGCCAGAGCTTGGCCTGGACTCGACGCCCTGCTGTTCCCAACTTTGTCATTACTTTGACGTAACATTTTTTAATGGAATAATCCGGAATCTTCCCGAGTGATGGCTCTTTACTGGACCGATTGTTACTTTTACAACGGAGGATCATTTTTTAAGAGGAAGAGAATGATTTTGGCCCGGACTCGGCGCACTATTGTTTCGAACTTCGTCTTTACTTCGACAAAACAGATTTTGATAGAAAAAGCCGGCGTCTGGCCCTGTGATGGCACATTACTGACCAAGTGTTACTTTTACAACGGCCAATCATTTTTTAAGTGGAAGAGGCACAGTTTGGCCGGCACGCGGCGCACTGCTGTTCCCAACTTCGTCCTTTCTGTGGAAGAACATGCTTTAAGATAAAAAGCCGGATTCTGACCCTGTGGTGGCACATTACTGGACCAAGTGTCACTTTTACAATGACAAATCATATTTTATGAGGACGAGCCTGACTTTGGCCTGGACTCGATGCACTGATGTTGCCAAATTCGTATTTACTTTGGCAAATCATGTTTTAATGGAAAATACGGAGTCTGGCCCAGTGATGATACATGACTATACCAACTGTTACTTTTACAACGGCAAATAATGTTTCAAGAGGAAGAGCCTGAGTTTGGCCCGGACTCAGCGCACTGCTGCTTCCAACTTCTCTTTACTTTTTCTAAAGACGTTTTAATAGAAAAACCAGAGTCTGGCTCAGCGATGGCACAGTACTGGACCAAGTGTCACTTTCACGACACAGAACCATGTTTTAAGACGAAGAGGCAAAGTTTGGACCGGAACCGCGCGCACACCTGTTTCCAAGTTCGTCTTTATTTTGACAAAACGTGTTTTAATAGAAAAAGCGGGAGTCTGACACCGTGATGACACATTACTGGACCAACTGTTACTTATACATTGGCAAATCATGTTTTAAGAGAAAAAAGCGGAGTTTGGCCCGGACTCGGGGCACAGCTGTTTCCAACTTCGTCTTTACTGTGGCAAAACATATTTTAATAGAAAAAGCTGGAGTCTGTCCCAGTGATGACACATTACTGGACCAGGGTTACGTTTACAACGGCAAATAATGGTTTAAGAGGAAGAGCCTGAGTTTGGTCTGGAATCGGCGCACTTTTGTTTCCAACGTCGTCTTTAATTGGCAAAGCATGTTTTAATAGAAAAAGTCGGAGTCTGGCACAGTGATGGCACGTTACTGGACCAAATGTTACATGTACATCGGAAAATCATGTTTTAAGAGAAAGAACCAGAGTTTGGCCCGGACTCGGAGCACTGCTGTTTCCAACTTCGTCTTTACATTGGCAAAACATGTTTTAATAGAAAAAGTGGGAATTTGTCCCAGTGATGGCACATTACTGGACCAAGTGTCACTTTTACAATAATAAATCATGTTTGAAGAGGAAGAGCCAGAGCTTGGCCTGGACTCGACGCACTGCTGTTCGCAACTTCGTCTTTACTTTGACGTAACAATTTTTAATGGAATAATCCGGAATCTGGCCGAGTGATTGCTCTTTACTGAACCGAGTGTTACTTATACAACGGAGAATCATTTTTTAAGAGGAAGAGAAGGAGTTTGGCCCGGACTCCGCGCACTGCTGTTTCGTATTTCGTCTTTACTTCCACAAAACAGATTTTTATAGAAAAAGCCGGCGTCTGGCCCAGTGATGGCACATTACTGACCAAGTGTTACTTTTACGACGGCCAGTCGTTTTTTAAGTGGAAGAGCCAGAGTTTGGCCCACAATCGGCGCACTGCTGTTCCCAACTTCGTCTTTACTTTGGCAAAGCATGCTATAATCGAAATGCCGTAGTCTGACCCAGTGATGGCACATTACTGGACCAAGTGTTACTTTTACAACGGCAAAGAATGTTTCAAGAGGAAGAGCCTGAGTTTGGCCCGGACTCAGGGCACTGCTGTTTCCCACTTCGTCTTTACTTTGGCATAACATATTTTAATATAAAAAATCGGAGTCTGGCCCAGTGATGGCACATTACTGGACCAAGCGTTACTTTTACATCGGCAAATCATGTTTTAAGAAAAAGAACTCTCGGAGCACTGCTGTTTCTAACTTCGTCTTTACTTCGACAAAACATATTTTGACAGAAAAAGCCGGAGTCTTGGCCAGTGATGGCACATTTCTGGACCAAGTGTCACTTTTACAACGGCAAACCACGTTTCAAGAGGATGAGGCTGATTTTGGCCCGGACGCGGCGCACTGCTGTTTCCAACTTCGTCTCTATTTTGGCAAAACATGTTTTGAAGGAAAAGCCGGAGTCTGGCCGAGTGATAGCACATTACTGGACCAAGTGTTACTTTTACAACCGCAAATCATGTTTTATGTGGAAGAGCCAGAATTTGGTCCACACTCGGCGCACTGCTATTCCCAACTTCGTCTTTACTTTGACATAACATGTTTTATTGGAATAAGCCGGAATCTGGCCCAGTGATGGCACTTTACTGTACCAAGTGTTACTTTTACATCGGCAAATCATGTTTTAAGTGGAAGAGCCAGAGTTTTGCCCATTCCCGGCGCACTGCTGTTCCCAACTTCGTCCTTTCTGTGGGAGAACGTGTTTTAACATAGTAGTATAAACGTTTATTCTTCAGCCTGTTGGCCTTAAAAAATGGACTTGCTTACACTTTCCTTATTTTTACATAATTTTCCTTAAAACTAAGCCTTAAAACTAACATCCATCCGTACCTTGTGTTTAGGATCGCACGCTCTTATCGCCTTGCCTTCCTCGCCTCGCTTTGCCTCGCTCGCATGTCCCTACTCTCTCGCTTCCGCGTCTATTACCTAATGCTTATCTACTATTTACAATATTTACATCCTACTTATATCTATTTCCTCTCTTATTTACAATCCTTACTCCTCCATTCCTCTTCCTCCTTCCTTCTCTTCTTTTCCATCCGACCAAGTGCTCCACTTTTGCATACCCCTTCCCACACAGTTCACACATCCTCTTTTCACTCGTGAGCCAGAACCTATTAAAATCCTCCATGCACCTACACCTCATCCTCGCTATAAGCTCCTGACTTCCTTTCTCTCCTTTCTCACACAAATATTGCGCTCTCGCCCTTGGCATTATCCACACATAGTTCCCGTTAAACCTTGACTCTCTTATTCTCTCTTCCCCTGCTGCCTTCTCTCTCTCCTTACCGTTTTTCTTAACCAACTCATATACCTTCATTCCTTCCTTATTCACCCTTTTCACTTCATCCATCTGTAGTCCATTCGTTCTAAAATACCTTTCCCTTTCAGCCTCCGTCCTCCCACCCCCTCTCCTGTTCTCCTTCTCCCACCAACACTCCCTAACCAGCTTACTTCCCCCCTCTTCCAAAAATTTCTCCTCATATTTACACGCCCGACTCCCCGCTAGAATCCCTACACTCGTTCTCCCCGTCTCCCTCCTGACAATATAATTAGGCGTGTTCCTTGCCAACCCCAATGTCCACTTTACATACCTCTCCCGAGTCCTATTTACCTCTTCACTTTCCTTCCACCCCCATACCTCTACGCCATACAATAGCACACTCATCACTAGCGAGTCAAACAATTTCATTCTCCTTTCAAAATCATCTGCGAATAACTTCCCAACCCCCAGACCTGCCTCTTCACCACATTTGCGCTCCTCACTCTCTCTTTTATGTGACCATCTACTCCCTTATTCCTCCTAAACACAAAGCCCAGGTACACAAACTCTTTCACCTCCTGCACCGCCTCTCTCTTCCACTTCCACTCCCCTCCCTTATCCCTCCCTCCTCCTTTTCTGAACACCATAACCTTAGACTTTTCTGCATTCAGCTCTAACCTCTTCTTATCCAAGTATCTTCTCAACCTCTTCATCATCTCCTTTAAGGCCTCTTCGCTTTTTGCCAGCAACACTATGTCATCTGCATACGCTAGTGACCAAATCCTAACCCCTCCTATCCTGACTCCTCCTACCACACCGGCCTCCAGCTTACTTTCCATATCCGCAATTGAAATTGCGAAAAGCATTGGGCTAAGCGGACACCCTTGCCTTAACCCCCTATCCATCCAAAATCCCGCCGAAATCCCCTCCCCTCCTCTTACCTTATCTTTGGTCTCTTCATATATCTCCCTTACCCTCTCGATCAGGCCTCTCTCCACTTCCCTATCCTTCATCGCCTCCCACAATCTTCCCCTATCCACCGAAGGAAACGCGCCTTTGAAATCCACGAAAAACGGGTACACTCTTGACCCCTTCTTCGCTAATTCTCTATCCACCACGTGCTGCAGAACGTAGATATTGTCGATAGTACTCCTGCGAGCTCTAAAACCCGCCTGCCTCTCCGGAAATATTCCTTTCCCCTCGACATCCTTCCGCAGCCTCTCCGCCACCACCATCGCGTATATTTTATACGCCGTAATCATTAGCGCAATCCCTCTATAATTTTCCTGCCTGTTCCTGTCTCCTTTCTTATACAGTAGCACAATTAACCCTTCTCTCCACCCTCCTGGGAATCCATCCCCCCTCCACACTTTCTTTACTACCTCCTTCAGCCTCTCCCTAAACTCTTGTGTACT
>CAKNWT010199805.1:0-11781 GCA_932066315.1 Andricus coriarius | reverse complement strand
TCTAAATCATTGATTGCTTAAAATACATAAACCGCGGATGTTCTTAAATTACAAATTTAGCAGAAGAGCCGGCTTTGATTTTTAAAAACATTCCGATTACAAAAGAAAATTAGAAGCGTGCGTGAGATTTATTAGTGAAACGTAATGGAGAATGAGAGAGAATATTGATAAATTCTCACTTGTCTATTTGCTTTTCGTTAAAGCCTCTGGAATCTAAATCAGCTTTGAATTTGAAGGATCTCATCAACACTGCTAAAGAAACCTTAGAGGCTCTCAAGGTGTATAAATATTAAGTCGATCGCTGATCTCATTGTTTAGTCTTCCGTGTGACTAACTTACTAGACTCGCAAAAGTGACTAGAAATCGAACGTGAGCCCAAAATCATGCATAAATCGTGTTCACTAAGATAAGAGAAGCCGGACAGAGAATCAGCAAACATTCGAGCGAAACCATGACTGATGATGTTAACGTTATTTCTTTGTAGGGGGAGGTCCCCGAGAACCGGACGCTTAAGGAATAACAAAAATAAAAAAAATCTTTTAATAATCTAATTTGTTTATTTCACTTTAATAAGCTCTCAACTGTATACCTAATCAACACAGATATATCAGCAGTCTCAAATGTTACATTAAATATAGTAGATACTAAGGAATAATTAAGATAGGAAAAAGGACGTTTTCGAAAAGGTCCCCTACAGACGGACAGCCAACTTTACGTTCATTTTTAAACTTAAACATTATTTTAACAAATAATTCGTTAGATTATCTATCTCAATAGAACAAATCAACTGTTAATAGAGAAAACTCATCTCAATTCTAATAAACTTTGGCCATAATCACAAATTTTTAATTGTACAACCTGCAAAAATCACAAATGTAGCTATCTGAGCCCTCTTCAACATCAGCACACGCTTCATGAGCCCACTGATTGCAAGCTTGACAGCAAATCCAATCTCCATCATTATCTTCTTAGCAGATTAAACAAGTTGTTGCTTTTTCAGTCACTGATGTTGATGATTTTGATGTTTGAGATATCGTTGTCTTTGGAGTTACAGCTGATTTTTTGCTCCTTTTTATTTTAGTCGGGTCGTTAGTTTCCTTGCATTTCAGTTGTCTTTTAAGTACAGAAGGCTTAGACTTTTTTGCCATATTTTCAATAAGCGCATTTTTGCAGGGAGAGGATGTTAAAATCTCACTTTTCTCAGCTTTTCGTCGTCGACTCACGGCTCTCTTTGCCGCAGCGCTTGGAACGGGTGATAGCTGATTAATTACAGTGAGAATTGCTTTGCTTGTTGATGGATGAATATCAAGATTCTCCTTTTCATTGACGTCGAAAGACTCCTGAGGCAAATCACCGGGTGTACCCGTATTGGCGTCATTGGAAATGTTCACTTCAGCTGCTGAAGGCTGATGCTGAAGTTCAGCATCAGACTGCATAGGCACTTCGGTTACAGCTGATGGCTGAAAATCTAAATCTGTGAAAACATTTGAATTCAGAGGCAAAATTCAAGTGCATTTGAATCCAGATTTTGCTATATCCAAACGTGCAACGTAAGTGAAAGCTTGCCGCACAATTGCAGCTATTTCATATTCTGTTATTCTTACACCGGAGGTTGCCCTCATCCACAACTCACAGGCCTCAAAATATGCATCTTTGAATGGCTTCATGAAAACCCTGTCTAAGGGTTGCAGTTTGTGGGTCGTGTGTGGTGGGGTACTTAACAGGTGCACGTGGTTTTCTTTTGCGTAACTTATAACAGCAAGATCTTTATGACTGCTATGGCCATCTAGATCAAAAGCACGGGCTGCTCTTTAGATGGCTTCAAGAATTTCACAAAGTGTTGAAGCCACTTTAAAAAGAATTCAGCGTTCATCCATCCGTTTGGCTGTGCCAATGCTATACTTTCGGATGGAGCACCAATCATCAACCTTTCATTAACTCTCTGCCTGGGAAAAATAAATAGTGGTGGGATAAAATACACAGCAGCACTCATGCAGAACATAACTGTGACATTTTTACCTCTCTCAGCAGAAGTCAACTTCCCAACTTGACGATTACTTTTGAGTGTTATGACTTTGGCATGCTTCTGGACAGTGCTAACCCCTGTTTCGTCACAGTTATAGATGTTCGATGGACAAAAATTATATTTTTGACAACGATTTTTTAAATTGTTGAAGAACCGTTCAACTTGAGGCCTATTAAAACCAACAGCTCTCATCAGACTCGTTAACTCAGGCCTTCTCAAGCTGAGATCTTGATGGCGTTTGATAAAATCGTAGTAAAAATGTTTACCAGCACATTTCTTGGCCATGTTAAATCGATGATTTAGTTTTAATTGCTCCGCAAGATCAAAAGCCAATTTGAGAAATTCTTTTCTAGTTAAAGGCATGCACCTATTTGACATATCCACCACGTGCGCAGCTAGAACTTCTTCGTACTCCTTTGTAAAAGTTGGCTCAAATCTGCCTTTTTTGAGTGGTAGTTTTATTTCTCCTCCTCGTTTTAATTTTTCAATGTAGTCGAACAGTGTAATTTTTTGTATATTGTAGACTTTAGAGGATTTTCGCAGGGAAATTTTTTTTGACATCACCTTATCGATGGCTTTTTTCAATATTTTATGTTTGGGGGTATTCTCACATCTCGGCTTCGATTTACCCATGCTGAATCTAAAAAACAGAACACAAATAAAATAACTACAACAAAAACAAATTTGCTGTAAATCCTGTCCGGTATTAAGGGACTTTGAAAGTGTCCGAACTTAGGGACCCTGAGATGCATACAAGAAAAATTCTCATTCACATTGTGTGTTATGAATAACAAAAAACGCATGAGTCATATCAGATTAGTACAATAGCAATAATAATTAATAACAATGACTATCATTGCATACTTTAAATAATATTTACAGATCCCAAAAAATTACTTCGAACAAAATTTTTACTAACCATAAAATTCGCACAACGCTCCACGACGAACGAGTCAGTACTCGCTATTGGCACGCCTCCCCTGCACTTCACTTGGGAGAAGTTTTCTAACCGCGGCACAAGCAAAAAATTGGCGCGCTTCTTCGCACTGATTCAAATTCTGTCCGGCTTTAAGAGCCGTCCGGGCTTAGGGGACTTTCCCCCTGTAGAATACATAAGATTTCGTCTTTGAAGTATGTCTAATATGATATTTGCAATCTCTGCTTCTTAGGTCGCATCGGAAACTAGGGTACGACGAAATTTATTCGATAACGCTGCGATAATGTGAAAGTCTTCCATCGTGTGGGGCAGCGATGAGTTTGCAATAATACATGTAATCAAGATACTTAAATGCTACTTAAAAATGCAAGTTCACTACCTCCACAATGAAATGGCCCTTTATTAGAAATGGGAACTTATATGCATTTTCAACATATAGCTGGTTCGTGGTAGCTGCTGTCTATTAAAAAAACGTCCCACGCAAAAAAAAGCGCTCATAAGGTGTTGTTGAGTATTTGCTGTTGCGGATTAGTCTTGGAACTACAAGGCCGACGAGGAATTTAAAAAACATTCAGGGTTCAGGCTATCACCGTTCAAAAGATACGTGGCAGAGAACTTGTCTCTTTCTACAGATTTGCCAGTTTGACGGCTTACGCGTACTTGAAGCGAATCATTGTTCTCTGACTAGTATTTTATTGCATTAAAATAATCAATATCTGCAAATTTTACATCATTCACAAAGTTTTTCATTTTCTAAGTGTTAATAGTATTCAAAGCTTCGGATTCTTGAACAGGTTTTATTCACGTAGGCTTCACACCGGGGCTGTACACGTGATATAAAGAATCGATCGGGAGAAAGTGTACATGGCGGATGCGAAACTCCCCTCTACCTATACAGCTTTGAGCTCTCCTGCGTATCGTGTTCCGTCCTGTTCTCATTTCATGCTAGACCTCTGCGGAGTAACATGTTCCTATTGAACCCCAATTCATTAGCGCTAATTGTGAGCTGCCATCATTCGACACTCATTCTGCAACCATTTATGTAGCACAACTCGCGCAATGCACATAGCAAAAGTTATCGGGATGATTTTTGCAACAACGCTCCATTTTGCAATTGTTGCAGAATGAGTTTCGAAAGATAGCAGCTCACAATTAGCGCTAATGAATTGGGGTTCAATAGGAATGACTTCTAGTCCTAGAGTACATGTAGCATACATGTGACTCCGCAGAGGTCTAGCATGAAATGAGAACAGCACGGAACACGATACGCAGGAGAGCTCAGAGCTGTAGAGGTAGAGGGGAGTTGGGCATGCGCCATGTACACTTTTCCCCGATCGATTCTTTGTATCACATGTACAGTGCCGGTGTGACGCCTGCGTGATTAAAACCTGTTCAAGAACCCAAAACTTTGAATACTGTTAACACTGAGAAAATGAAAATATTTTAATGCAATAAAATACTAGTTACAGTACAATGCTTTTCTTTTAAAAAATTTTTTACAACATTTTATCTCATGATTTAAGATTTTTCAAAAAAAAATTTTGATTAAAAAAATCTTGAAAACCTGACTTGCTAAAGAGAAATGAAAGCCAGATTCGGATTCAGCACAAAAAAATACTTCGGAAATTACATATCTCATTCCATGAGCACATAGGTCACATTTTGTCGACCAGTGTTATTAATCCTCTACAGGCATAATTTATTGACGAATTTATACGTATTGTTAAAAACGTTAGGCATAAAATTATTTAAAAAATGGCAAGCTTGGATTGGATGGATGACAAAATACTCTCTATGGGCATCCCCGCGGCGCTAGTCCCCTAACTGGCACACCGCACCCTGCAGCCTCCCTGCAGATGACTCCTGGAGGGGTATTGCTGAAGACACCTTTTATATCCAAGAAGGCTTCCACAGCATACCAAATTCGTCATAGTTGATACTCCAATTTTTTTACGGCAGCATGGAGTATAGTTTCTACAACGCAGCTTGCCTGCAAGGCGTGCTGCTCTCTGTGCAGCGAAGGGACTAAGAGCACATTACCATTATTTATCTATCGATCAGTTTCTCCAGCGTTTGCAGAAAGGTGGTCGTCAATGAATAATGATCAATAAAGATCTATATAGCCTAAATTACTTCCTCGACATTAAAGACGTTTGTGGCGAAATTCCAGTAGGCCTTCCTTCTTTTCTGACAACAGAATTTCTTTTCTTGGTCAGTTTAAGTTCGCTGAAAACCTAAGAAGTGATCTTTGAAATATCGTCAGCTCCCTCACACAAGACCCTCCAGTCTTCCTGCTGGTAGTTTCTATTGTCTTTCTTGTATTTATTTGGAGATAACAGGTAGTTGTACCGGTCTGAAGACAGTTTATTTCTGTTTGCCCTAGTGCAATTGTTCTCGCATGATGTAATCAAGGCTGTCCGCAGAAAATCCTCGACTTTCTCAAAGTCATCTATTGTACTCTACTTCATTGGGAATTTCACGAGCCTACCTTTGAATTCATCCTTACTTGATTCAAGAGTTTATTCCTGGGATTGCTGATCGTTAAAACCGCTGGTTTTCTCAGATGTAACTGAAAAAAGATATATTTTTGGCCCGAGAGAAACCCTTTATCAGAGACTCTCCAGCCCACTATCTTACTCCTCAGTTTTTTTAGCAGATAATCAAATCGAGAACCTCACTCCTGTTTTTGTTATGGATTTTAAATTGTAAAACACAAGGCTAGTTATGCGTATCTAGAATACTTTTATAAATGATTAGAGTTGTCACTGGAGGACTTGACGATCGATTCTTTCAGCGTTCTTGCAGGTTTCACAATGTAAAGTTTTATGACACTCTAGTTCAGAGTGTTTTGACCCGTTGTGAGACGTGGACAGATAGACCATAGCAGACGCGTCCCGTCACGATTGAATTGGTTCGTCATTATCTTTTTCCTACGTCGACTGATATCTCAATAATAATATTATCCCCTTCACAAGGATTTGAACTCTAATAATCCCGCACTAATCTGATCACTATTTTGATTATTATAGGATGGCCAATTTACGATGCCGGAAGTCTATTATAATAATCGTGGAAAATAACTAATTTGTACGATGATATAATTATAATAATTTGTCCGGCTGTTTTAAACATGAAATTCGTTATGCTGTGTGCTTGGCTTGTCCTGTGACACATTTTAAGCACGGTAGTCAGTCTAAACTCTTTTTCCTCATTTTATGTTGGCACCTGACGCGGCTATACGTACGTGGAGCTATGGCCAAGTACAAAGCGATATTGCAGAGTTTAAACTAATAACTCCAGATTAGAGAGTTGACCCCAGTATGGATGTATGGGAATTATCTACTTCGGGGTAGCTTTTCCAGCATTAAGGTCGTAAAAATATGTCCAAGGCGCTGTAAGGAGGTCGTGAGAATCAGAAATTTCATAATCTTCCAAAAGAAGATCACCAAATTGCTGATTTTCGATTGATTCGCTTAGAATCCGTACTACTTCGTGCCCAAAATATTATAACGTCACATAAAGAAATTTATGAAAATGATAACATTCGGTTGCATTTCTCATAATTGGTTTGGTGTCCCGCGGGTAGCGACGACACGGAAACCGCAGCGACGGCGACCGTTGTGACATTTACGGTGTCTCTGGAATACCAGGCGATTTCTCAGAGTAAAATAGCCTTATCTCTACAAGCGCGGCTCAGTACAGATTGACCAAATATATCCTAGCTTCTCGTGGGAATAAAATGAATTCGTTCAAAAATCAAAAACAAGACACTCAGGGGGAGTCAGCGACAACCCCTCTAAAGAACGCATCTTCACTTGCGAAGATGGAAATCGCCGAAAGAGACTTAGAGCATTCTTCGGAATCTCTAAGTGGGGAACCATCTGGGAGTAACCTATCTTGAACAGACGTTTGACAATGGAACAAACCGTTTTTGCCTTAATGCAACAACCTTGGACTTACAAGTCGAATGTTAGAGGTTTAAGAAATACCTAGAGCAGCACTTTATGTAAGAGGCATTATTAAATGTATTGGGTTACCAAGATTCTTTTCTAAAGAATTGGTTGCAATAAAGATCAAGCGCCATTTAGGAAGCACGTTCCAACCTATGGTGATGTGCTCAACTTACCTACCGTTTGACTTCAAGGACCCACCACATCCGATGAGCCATTGCTCATCGGATGTGATGTTAATGTACATAATTCGACTTAAGGAAGTAAGGGCATCAACCACAGGGGTACGTCGTTACCAGATAACTTCTTAACTACTGATATTTCGGCCATCTTTCGGGCATGATCAGCAATGGGATACACCCCGGTAGCATGGAGAATCAGCTTGACCTCGTTCATGCTAAAAATACAAGAAAAATGAGTGGACCTTCACATGAAAGAAGAAATCGTAATGGAAAACCTCTGTATAGAAATTAATGTGTCTCTCAAAAAGGCAGATCTACCACAGACGACCTCCATGCGTTTATCTCCAGCATTAGTAATACAATGCGGAAAGGTGAAGTAGCAATTGCAGCATTTCTAGACAAAGAGGGGGCATTTAGTAACACCCTAATCGAATTCATGTACGGTTTTGCTAAAACACATGAAGCTAGTGACACATTAAGAAGGAAAATGCACTCCACATTGAAAAGCAGAACGGTCCATACTACGCTACTTCTTTCATCCACCCAGTGGGCGCTTACTATTTATGACCTGATTCGTGTTTTGAACAAATTGGGTTTTTACACTCAAGGCTACGTAGAAGACCTGGCGATCCTGGTAACATGAATGCATGAGGGCACCTTAGTAGGACTCATGCAGTCAGCGCTCAGCATAGTAGAGCAGTGGTGCAGGGACCATTGTTTGTCCGTTATCCCAGACCAGACGGATCTCATGCGTTTTGCCAGAATAAGGAAGCTGCATGACCTTCGAAATCTTATGTTTTACGGTGGAAAAGTAGAATTTACAAAGTCAGCAAAGTATTTAGAATTAATGTTTGACCCTAAATTGATCTGTAAACTCCATGTTGATGCAGTAGTAAAGAAAGCTAAGATGGCTTTTTGGGCTTACAGATGCGCAATAGTGAAACGCATATGCATCAACCATCTTGTTGCCAAGAACTGAACTAATCAGTAATATATACAACTGAAAAGCCTGCAAAGGGTTTTCTGCTTGGCGATTATTGGTGCTATGATAACAACACCAAAGGCAGCTCTTGTAGTCGTTCAATACATCTAACAGTTTCGCTTTTCGTAATGAAGATTGAGGCATCGAAAGTCTATAGACTCCTAGTAGATAGCCACCTGAGTGTTGTTGCAGTGGCAGATCGATATAATATCAAGAGGTCTCGTTTTGGCGTACAGACGGTTCTAGAGACTCCCTGGAAACAGGTGCTGGAATCTATGAGAAGAAGCCCAGGGCGGACACGACAACAGCTCTAGGCATATTTCCTACAGTTTTCCAGGCCGAAATAATAGCTATTGAAGCTTGCCTAGAGGAAATTTGAAAGCGGGCTTATGAAGGCCAGCACATTAACCGTTGTTCTGACTGTCGAGCAGCATTTAAGGCTCTTCAATCTGATTAATTTGCTTTCAGACTAGTCTGGAGTTGCCTTTAAGATCTTCTTAATATTGTCGGTAAAAACTGGGTCAGTTTGATCTAGGTTACCGGCCATGAGGATATTGAAGGTAATGAAAAAACAGATGCACTGGCTAAGACGGGAGTCTGATTGGTCCGAGACACTACTGCGATATCTCTTATGCATCGGCGAAAGAGCCATTAATTAATGGCTCTCAGAGGAGAATGCGAGATATTTAAAGGGAACCAAAAAAATGGTGCATTCTAAGAATTTCATATCTGGTACATGTACTAAGCCAACTAAAGAACGCTTCAACCTGGAACGAAGCCAGATTAATATCAAGGTCGGGATGGACAAAAAAATGGGCACTGACGACTAAGAAAACACTTGACCATTGTTTTCTCGAACCAACTCGCATAATAATAATGATAATAATAATGCTTTCTTGTGATTATTTTCCCTACCTTCAACTTTCCACTCATCGGCTTTTTGGATCTTATTAATTCCTGGAACTGTTTTCCACAATACTTCAAGCTATGAAGCAGATAAGACAGAAAAGGCAATACAAGCCTTATTTAGTAGTGCTTTATTTGTTTGGGTATCATGCAATTCATACAAATGAGTTACAGTTCAATTCTAAAACTGTTAGCCTAATAAAAAAAAAATAAAAAATAAAATTAAAGGTTGATGCCAAACATTACCCCAGAAGAGATAAACCGTGCTTACAACAATAGAAAATATAAAAAAAATAAAAGAAAAGAAAGCCTTGAACTATATAATTAATTATAATGCTTATTCGTGAAACTTACTAACAAACATAATAATTTGTTTGATAGAAATTTTCCTCGCTTGCTATACATTTTCCCCATCTCTCGGGCAATTCGTGTATACCACGCTAAAAAAGTCTTTATCTTTTGATGCAAACCACTCGTCAAGCCATTTTCCGACGTCTTCGTACGAATCGAAGTGTTGTTCAGCGAGCGCGTGACCCATCGTCAAAAATAGGTGGTAATCAGAAGGGTCAAGGTCTGGTGAATAAGCGGGATGAGGTAGCACCTCCCAGTTGAGTATTTTCAAGTAGTTTTGGACCATTTTTGACGTGTGCGATGGGGCGTTGTCGTGAAAAAAATCAGCTTCTCATGTCTTTCTTCATAATCCGGCCTTTATTCACGCAAAGCACGGCGCAATTTGATTAGTTGTTGGTGGTAGCGGTGAGCATCAACAGTTTCACCGGGTTTTAATAGCTCATAGTAGACGACACCCTGCTGATCCCACCAAACGCACAGCATCGTCTTGCGTCCAAAGCGATTAGGTCTTGAGAAAGAAGTTGATGGTTGTCCGGGATCGACCCACGTTTTCTTCGTTTCAGATTCTCAAAATAAATCCACTTTTCGTCTCCAGTCACCACACGATGCAGAAACGACTTTCTTTTGTGTCTAGCAAGCAAGATTTCACATGTGTTTTGGCGTCGCTCCATCTGCCTATCGTTCAATTTATGGGGTACCCATTTTCCCATTTTTTGGATCTTTCCCATGGCAAGCATTCACTCGGATTAGTTCCACCTAGTCTGCGGTGCAATTCTATAAATAAATACTAGCAAATACAATAATCATTTTTCAATGAATATATTTGTTATGTTGTGAACAATTAATTATTTAGTGTCTAGTACATTTTTCTGAGCCTGATCCATCATATTGAGTGATACTTTATTTTCGTTATATTATTATTGATTTTGATATCGTGTATTGTTATTGCTGTTGAAAATGATAATGATTTTTGTGATTGAGGTTCTGATGTTGGGTAAAAATTGAATTTGCGCTATTTTTATATTGATCACAATAATCGAATTGGACTATATCTTTGGAATATTCAACTTTGGAATATCTTCAACTACAAAAAATTTTTGTAATGTTGACGATGCTCGACCGGAATGAATTCAATGATTCGACGGAGATCGATTTTTCTTTCTCCGCGGAAAGTTCTTTCGGTGTCACTTGCATCAATGGAATCTTGCCAAAATCCGCAATGGTTTTTCCTGTAAAAGTAACAAAAAATGCACACTATTTTTATACGCTGGTAGAAAAATATTTTTCAAAACAATGAGGACAGTGACAAGAACAGGCACCCTCTAAATTTTTTCGAGTGAAAGCCTCACTCAATATGAGTGATAATCCTGCAAATCTAGCTTCAGTGAAAATGTCAATCTAAATGAGTGAAAATCTACTCATTTCAGAGTAATATTTCACTCTCAAACACGAATGGATTCAACTTATTTTTAAGCGTGAAATATCATTCTAAAACAAGCGGAAGTTAAGTCATTTAGAGCGAAATTTCCAGTTCAGCTCGTTTTATAAGATTTTTACTCATTTTTATGTGAAAATCAACTGGAAGAAATTTAGAGAGCACTTTTTTACAGCGTTGGAAAAGAGTAAAAGATACTGCAGATTAAAGAAGCTACTATTTTAGTGAAATCAGTCGATTTGAAAAAATTTATGTACATTGAAAAGTTACTAACTTATTGGAAATTCTCAAAAATATAGAAATTTTAAAAACATTATATTTCAAAGATTCAAGATGACCGTAAAACTTTACACAACAAACGCTTGTTTGAAATTTTTCGAAATTCTATCACTACAAAAAATTAGAAACAAAAAGACAAACAATGTTTACTTACCTCGCTCTCCTTATCTATCAACACGTGCAACATATGATGTAAAATCGATAATATCGACCGGGATTAGTTCCTCCAAAGCTTATGGCACAACCTAGTGACGCTAAATTGCACCACATACCTATAAAACGGCAATAAACCTAGACAAACCGAATGAAAGAATTGTTTTTCCATAAGGCGCAATAGTCACCCACACTCTAACCCAAGGGGTGCCCATTTTTGTTCAAAAACGGTGACGTACCCACATAGCACACTTCCCGAAAAAACCTGGTCTTTTATTGGGGCTTGGTCCACGTGGCCGAAAGAAAAAGCCAGGTCTGTCCTAGGTTTAGACCTATACTTAGACCTAGGTTAAAACATAGGTTCATGTCCGCCTAGATTTTTTTGTTTTTAAAAATTGAATTCATTTTCACGTACATTTGCTGAAGAATGTAATGTTTTTAACAAAAATTGTATTAATTAAAGAATCCATTGCAAAATTGATAAAATTGTATAAAAATGAAATTTTATCATGCCAAAAAGTATCCATTATTTTATTTTTCTAATTTTTCTTCTATAATCTCTGAGAAAATATAAATTATT
>CAKNWT010199797.1:0-20945 GCA_932066315.1 Andricus coriarius | reverse complement strand
CACTATAGCAAAATGTCACATCCACGTTAGGCTGGATTTGGATGAGTAAAAATGTGAAAAAAAAGGTTAGGTTTCGTCATAAAATAGTTCAGATATTAGCGCAGGTTTCATAACATCGCGCGCATGCAGGCATCAGATTATAGAATATAAAATTTGCCTGAAAGAGGACTAAATGACGTCGAATCGACGTCACTTCGACGTTGATTTTTTAAACCCTGTAAATTGCAACAAATTTTGATAAAATCACTTACATTGCAGTAAATGATAATTTATAAAGTATCTCTAGAGCATAAAAAACATAGTCGAAACCGACTAATTTTTCGACGGTAATTTCGACTCTACCATCATACGACGGTTACGACGTCGATTCGACGTCTGATCGACGTCAACATTCTGACTGGGTTGGTCCTACAAATGATTTCGTTTCCGAGTGACTCCTCAACAGAACTACAATTTCTGGACTTTTTAATAACTACAAATTGATACTATTTTTTGGATTGTTATTTACAAAAACTTAAGTTTAAAACCTTCGCGAATCAAAATCAACAAACAAACAAAATCTTTAACTTGATACACTTGTAACAGTCGCAGAGCTGCCAATTTTGACAGCGAAATTTGTTACTATTTTTCAATTATCTACTCTTTGAAAATGTAATGTCAAATAAAACGTCCTCAAACATTTATCAATCATAAAGAAAGGACGCTTTGTGTCAATAAATATTGTTCATTAAACTTTAAATTTTGAATCTAATCTGTAAACCAGCCACAACAATTTTTCATTCAAGTAAAAAGTATGAATAATGAAGACGCGAAATTTTTTATAGGTTAAAAATTAATTTGTTGCTCTTACACATTAATTATAATATTTCAATGACACTTCTTCAAAAAATATAGTATCCTTTCTGAAATGCTATACTAAAAAAAAAATATTGAAATTTGTTTGCCAGTTTTCCAGTTAATTAAGATTATCTACTGTAAATCATTATCTACTGTAGGGTGTTTTCCCCTTATTAAAAAGCACATGGCATTATACCTGTTTTATGTAGTTCGTAACAAGAACACATTAAAGAATGAAATTAGCTAATTAAATACGTTTACGTCAGGTTTCAAATTAAATAAGTGTATAAAATTGAATTTTTCTTTAAAATTAGGTCCTTTTTTTAAAATTTGGATGAAGGAAATTAAGTTAGTTAATGTTAAATTTTGTGGTAACTAATAACCAAGAAAAAATGAACCTAAATTTTAAGAAAACTTTTCAATGTTATAAAATTATTTAGTTTGAAAACTAAAAAAATCGAATTGAAAGAGCCAAGTTTATTCTTATTAGGCATTTTCACTTCATCGTCAGCTAACTTCACTTCGTTAACTGCTGAGGGGAAAACAATGGATCGAATGCATGGGACAAAACTTTATTTTGGTAATATCTTCGTAATGAATAATCATTATTATTATCATTTTATTATTTCATTAAATAGTTCTTAAAAAATAAAAACTAATTTAAAAATACACTTATATAGAAAAAACTAATTTTACGAAGATATTAACAAAATAGGGCAAAAATGAACCGAATCCCATGCATTTGATCCATTGTTTTCCCCTCAGCACTCAACGAAGTGAAGTTAGCTGGTGATTGAAGTGAAAATACCTAATTGTCTTATCGTTTCGAATCGCATTACGAGTTTTTAGGTTTTCATATTTGATGATTATATAACATTGTAAACCATACGAGTTCCCAACGAAAAACTGTATGGGATGAGCAGAGTTGGATCATCTGAAACATCATGAAAGTTTGAGATCTTTATATTTTTCTCCATAGTTTTATACATAAAGGTATGTAATCATCTTAATTTTTTATTGCAATTGTTTATATTAGAGGCATATCTTTAGAATAAAATTGATTTTCATTACTTTTTCATAATAATGACGGAGAAATATCAAGTTGAAAACCTCAAAATTTGAAATTTCCCAGCAGTATTTTCTATTGAAATTAAAGTTTAATTTTGTCAATGTTAATATAATTTTGATTTGATTAAATTATTTTACGTATTCGCCTAAAATAACAGCATTTTTTTATGCAGTGCAGATACCATTTTCGCAGCGCACACCAACATTTAAAAATCATTTTTAGAAAAGGAAATTAAAATTTACCCTCATAAATATGTAGTAAAATTCAAATCTACGAACATTCAGGAATATTATATGTCAAAATCAAAATTGTTTCAAATTACGTCACAACCACGTCAAGACGATCTATTCTGGAATGACCCCATTGTATTTATATCAGCTCCAAGTGATAATGGTAATCCAGAAGGAATTCGAAAGGCAGTCGAAACCTCGTTAAACGCATTAGGAACGGCATACGTGGATTTATATTTGATTCATTGGCCTGGTACATCAAAGATTCCCGAAAGTTCATCTGATAACTCCGAGCTACGGAGTGTAACTTGGAAAACATTGGTCGATTTACATAAGCAGGGTCTTTTGAAGTCCATAGGTGTTTCAAATTACAATATTAATCATCTCCAGGAGTTACTTGCTGACTGTGATGACGTCAAACCTTCTGTCAACCAAGTAAGTTTGAAAAGTGTTGAAGAGTCAGTTACGGGAATTTCCATTTACCTACAGTTTTACCTACATTTCCTTGTCAAACTTTATAGGTAGAATGCCATCCTCATTATCGGCAAGACGATTTACTGAAATACTGCACACAAGAAGGCATTCACCTTCAAGCTTATTCTTCCTTAGGAAGTAGTGACAATGGTGCACTTTTAAATGATCCCGTCGTTCGGCAAGTTTCATCAACTCTTAACGTCTCGCCTGCAAGATTACTTTTAAAATGGGCACTGGAAAGAGGAATTGGTAAGACTAGTATCTATAATATTTTACATGGTTAACTAACTTCCATAATTTAAGAAATTAAATTTAGAATCAAATTTAAATTCCTCTTAAGAGTGTTGTCTAATATGACTTGGATTTTTTTGTTAGATATTTACGGCACTGTTTCCATATATATTGGCTCTCATGTTTTTTTTAAATGAAAGAAAGAAAACTCACTAAATATCCGGAGTCTTGCGTGATCCGGGAGTCAATACATTTTACGAAGACCTACCCTTGTGCTGAGAGAATTAATATTTTGAGTGAAAATATTCATTTTCCGAAACTTCGAAATGTAACGATAGTAAAAGTAACAGCTGAACGGCGAGACACGTTTGCAAATTAATATTTTTACGCAAAACTCTGACATTGGAGGATCATTCTCGGAGGTCTTCTTATATCCCTCCAAACTTGATGATATTGAACATTAATTTCGCGATTTACTTCGCGAAATGGAGCGAAAACCCGAGAAATCATGCACACGTGTCTCGCCGTTCGGCTGTTGACGTCTGATATGATTGCATTTCTCCTTTTCGGAAAATGACCATTTTCACTCCAAATAATTATTTTCTCAACACAGGCGTGGGTTTTTCAGACTTTTATTGACCTCAGGATCACACCAGACCCCTTATATACGGTGAGTTTTCTTTCTTTCATTTTTAAAACACGAGAGCAAATATATATGGAAACAGTGCCGTAAATATTAAATAAAACAATTCCAAGTCAGATTAACCAACACCCTTAATGCCCAACATTCAAATTTGACTACGGAATTCTAGGAAACTAAAAAAAATCATGAATCTAGCAATCAAATTTGGACAAAATACTCTTAAATTTCTCCATTGAAATTACAAAACCAAAAAAAAAAAGAGGAAAGAAAAAGATGCTGATCTTCCTTTTTATTTTCGGTATATGAATTCCTTTGCCAGTTACAAATAGTTATTGATGCCTTTAAGGAAGAACATGCAAGATTTTTCAATGTTTTTGAAATATTTTAAACTTGTATTAATTCTGCGTCCTTTTGAAAAATAGCAGAATTTTTTACCACCTTGTGTAGAAAATATAAGCTTTTACATTGTGTCTAGCAGAATCATATGAATCAGAGATTTCTATTCTAAAATCCAAGATGTTTAATCAGAAAACTTGTGGTATAATTGCATAAGGCAACGTTGCATAAGGACGCCACTCCGGCTGGTAACCAGCTCGTTAAATATCTTAAATACCAACCGGGGTACGGACATCGTTACAAACAAAAAATGAAGTCAAATTGCTTCGAACATCCCTTCAATTGCCGAATTTAACCATGATTTTGTCGTGTCAATGAATACTTCAATAATCATATTTAATTGAATTTATAGAAGTAAAGAGCTAGTGTTAGAAATTTAACATAATTTTCAATAAGAAGTGCAATATGTGTAGTATTTTATAAGAACTTATATTTACTTCAAACTGTTAATATTATTACCAATTGATGTAGGAAAAGTACATAATCAGGTGCAATGTTAATTTTTTTCGACTTATAAATCGGCTTAAATCCAAATAATAGTTTAGCTTCAGATACTCAAAAAGAAGTAAAATAATTTAGTTCATTTAGTACTTTTGTTCTTCCATATTTTGGTCCAATTTTGAAAACTATTCAATTCATGCCAAAAAGGTTTAAAGTCCATATAATTTTCAGAATTCCATTCATAATGAAATCAATAATGACTTTTGGTAAAGATCATTTAGATACATTTGAAAAAAGTGGTGTAGTTTAGAAAAAGCTTGAAAAGCAATAAAAAGTAGTAGAACATAAAAGTGATGTTCGTTTGAAATGTTATTATCGTAGTGTGTTTCATGGGCATAATAAGGAATGTGTTGATCATGCCTTTGATTGGGATGTTTTAATTTTTTATTACGAAAGTAATGAGATTAAGAGAGAATTTATGGAAATGATTTACATTAAAAACAGAAAGAGGCACAGGAAACTTACACTTATTTGAAACCCCCTACACGCACTTATTTGAACTTGTCACCTCCCACCATGGTCCCTGTACGGTCTCGCCCGAGTCAATGGCTGACCATTGAAAAGAGGTCCGAAAAGCGGGAAGCCCTCGTTGGTTTGAATTGAGTATTTTAGCATGACGTCATGGGAATGCAGACAACTTTTTCGAGGAAATATTCTAAACGTAAAAAGTAAGTCATAAATGTACGAATAGTACTATTTGCCAAGTATAGAATGTATTTCCTCAGTCATGTTCCATTCTTTCGTCGATTGACTTCCTTCAGTGTCACGAAATAAATTAAAATATCCAAAATTTCAGGTTAGTGTATCAGGTCGGGTACTCTAACCTCAAATTTCGGACAGTTGATTATATTTCGTGAAACTGAAAGATCTTCAATCGACAAAAGAATGGAACATGACTGAGAAAATACATTCTACACTTGAAAAATATTACTATTCAGACCTTTATAACTTACCTTTACGTTTAGAACATTTTTTCCAAAAAGGTGTCTGCACTCCTATATCAAGAACTATGCTAACTTTCCTGACGGCTGACATTTCCACCTATCCTAGCATGATACTGTATAAATATATTAATATTCAGACCTTTATAACGTACTTTTACGTTTAGAATATTTTTTCCAAAAAGTCGTATGTATTACGCACGCCTATGTCAAGAACTCTGGTAATCTTCCAGACGTTTCCACCTATCCTAGCATGGTCGCGACGTCATGCTAAAAAACTAAATATTCCGCGAAATATCTGAGTCCTTTGCATGCATGATGCGCAAAGGCGCTAACGGACCGCGACTGTTTCAACTGTGCAAGTCGAGGACGTCTGAACCGTTTCTAATTGGAATGCATAATATTGCCCAATATACTCGAGTGAGCACCCGCGCACTGCGCCTTTCCGCTACGCTGCTGGTGTTTTTTAGGCAAGAGTCACAACCGTCTCTCGTCCCAAGAGCTGAGAAACTGCATGGAGCAACAGTTCTAGGAATTACTTAACCGCGAGTTACTACTCCACTGAAGTCGGGTGTATTTATATGTATTATTATTGATGGTATTTATTGATTTCAAATAGACCCGCGCTTTTCGGCACATGCACAGTTGAAAAAGTTTCTTCCAGGGGGCGCATCGATACAAGCCCAGGGGAGCCAATGAACATCGCTTGACAAACATAATCTGAAGGTCGCGGTAGAGATAGGGCTTCCTCCAGCGTTCAAATAATTGGTGGTGTACGTTTCAAGACCGTCTAAATAAGTGGAAGTTTACTGTATTTATAAATTTAAAAACTGATTCAGAGAAATTAAGTAGTGGTTATGATAGTATGTATAATTACATTTAACAACGAGTTTCCATTTTATTTAAATAGATGACTTTTTTAATTCAACTTGAATTAAGTGGGTATCCTTAACTCATTGGTTTTATTGCCTTGAAAAGAGTGTGAATGAATACCGAAACGTTGGTAAATTTTTTGTAAACATTTTTTGATTGTAATATAAAAAAAAGTTAAAAAAATAGGAAGAAGGGTATTTGGAGACTGCCTTATTTTTCTTTCCTCTTTCATTATTTAGGTTTTTTTAAATTTAAATTTTAATGGAGACATTATTTAAGAGTGTATTGTCCAAATTTGATCGTTAGATTCTTGTTTTTTTAAATTCTTCAAACATGATATTATATACCTAAATTAGTTATACCTAAATATTGATAAAGAAATGAAGTTAAACAAAAGTTCTTAGATGATAAGTGACTTGGTTCATAAATATATTAATAATAATTTTTTAGGAATCATCCCGAAAGCAACAAAGACAGCACATATTAGAGATAACATAAAACTAGAATTCACAATTGATAAAGATTCAATGGAATTTTTATTGAATTTACCTCAAAAAAAATATGCTTGGGATCCTAGTAATGTTAATTAAAGCACCTCAGTATTTTTGGATATAAAAATCGTAAATTTGTTCTGAAAAAGTAAAATTGGAAATACTAAATATATATTTAAATCTCTTATAATGTTAGATTTTGCAGACAAAGTAGCCAAGTTGTGCCTTGACAAATATAATTCTCTTAAAAAGTCGGGTAAACCGACCAATAACGAATGGACCGTTCTCTCTAGCATTGTTTTAAAAAGTAATGTAGATGAATTATCAGTAGTAGCTTTATGCACAGGAACTAAATGTTTAAGCAGTAAAGAGCTGACCAGCACCAAATTTGAGGAAAGGGGTAGTAGATTAAGTGATTCACACGCCGAAATTCTTACAAGGCGTGCTTTTTTAAGGTACTTATACAGCCAGGTTGCTAGTGTTCTGAAATGCCGGCATAGTGATATTTTTATTTTAAGTGATAAGGGAAATATAACTATAAAAAAGGGAATATCCTTTCATTTCTTTTCGAGTCAAACTCCTTGTGGGGATTGTTCTATTATTCCCAAAATTAATACTTCTTTATTGGACGGTAATAATCATCCCTCGAAAAAGATTAAATTGGTTAATAAAGAAGAAAGTCTTGGGATTGAAGTTGGGAATGAGGTGGACGATATACATAGAACTGGAGCAAAATGTATTAGCACTGACGAAAGACAAGATTTGCATCAACCTGGGAAAAATTATCATGTGCTTGGACCTTTACGAACAAAACCTGGTAGAGGTGATCGAACTTTGAGTCTTTCTTGTTCTGACAAAATAGCAAAGTGAGTGGCAATATACAGATTTTGATTTGATAAATAATACTTCTTAGCAAAAAATTAATTGTGCTCCAAACGCATTTTGTAAACTATAATAAATCTCTCAGGTGGATCGTGGTTGGAATACAAGGATCTCTTTTATCTTTATTTACTCCGATAATAAAACTGGAGACCATAATAATTGGAGGTGAGTGTCCTTTTTCTATCGAATCCATGGAGCGAGGTTTGTTCAAAAGATTGAACTCTGATTTCGTTGGACCAAATATTATTCAATCATCGATCTCATTTCAACAAAAAAAAGGAAATTCAAGACAAAAACCTTGTCCTTCGAGCATAATATGGTCTTTAGTTCCGGAGAGGTAAACAGGTTCTTCTTTTAAACTAACACTTCTGATTATGATAAATACAAATTTGGTAATTCTTCACTATTTATAAAAAGGGATCTGGAGGTTGCAGCAGAAGGTAGAAAACAAGGATCAACAAAGAAAAAACCAGGAAGATGCCTACTTGTGAGTCGACGTGCTATTTTTAAAACATTCCTGGAAATTTACGACAGATATTCTAATTCTCCTCTGCCTCTGCATCCAAAAAAAATTACGTACTTTCATTGTAAACAGTGGTCAAAATCTTATCAAAAATTATGGCATGAAGCAAAGGTTACTGTGTTTCGCTCCTGGCCTTCAAAGCCATTAGAGTTGCAGAATTTTACATTGTGAATTGTTACTACTGATTGACTAAATTATCAAATTTTCTCTTAATGTATATTTTCAATATTTTAATAAAAAAAAATTAGAGTCAAGGAAAAAAGACCATTTTCAATCAAATATAAAATTTTAATTGTCAGAAAAAGTATATACACATGAGTATCTTATCTTGTTGATAAGCAAACTATCGAACAGGCCGATTATAATTAGAGAATCCAATTCCAAAACACGTTAAATTCACTTGATTTTGTATAGTTATAACATCATCTTCCTGTTCTTTCACGGATTCCAATTGGAACTTGACCTCAAAAAAGTCCTTCAGATCTCGTAAAAATTGAATCCTAGAACAAAAATGAATAATTCTATGATCTCCTAAGCAGTAAAATAACTAAGAAACTAGTTTTAATTATTTCTCAACTTACGTAGTAGGAGTTAACGGGCCCATTGAGATTTTCGAAATATCTTGCTTTCCTAGTGCCATGAAAAGGGCAGCCATACTTTGAAATGGAGAATCCACACAACCGTTACTAGAAAATTAATTTTGATACACAATGAATAAGTATGAGAATGCATGAAAAAAATTGACACTATTAAAAAAAAAAAATTACCGGTTTATTTCATCAAGTAATTTCATGGCAGCTTCCCTTCCAAGTTCTTCAGGTACACAAGGTAAGCCTCCAGGAGGAACTACGGGCGAAACAGCTTCCCCACTATAGAAAACTCCGGTCGTTGTTTCGGCTGTTAGACATATCCCAAACCCTAACATAAAAAAAGGAAAAAGTTGTAAAGCTTAGGTTAAGTATTAAATGTACTTTATTTAATAACCTAGTAATTATAAGTAGCGTTGAAAAAAAACTGTTAAATCCTGATTGATATCGCATTTGGATTTTTTTTTCCTACTTTTTATATTTTCTGTAAAGAAAAGTAGAAGATTTTCATAATAATAAGTCGTACCGTATGGTTTAATTTTCATTAATTTTATTGCAACTATACACTTTTATTCACATTTGACCGAAGAATCCGAATTTCGTGGTTCCAACCACTTTCAATAAATTAATTATGCTTATTTATATTTTTAAATTTTGTTTCAAAATTCAATTTGTCAAAATTGTCCGATTTCTATTTTTTTGTCGTGTCTAAACGTACGGACCTGGCAAGGACGTATTAGACACAACCACTTTTTTATACTCTTTCCAAAAAAGATGTAAAAACCTTAAATTGGGAAATTAATTTATTTAATTCAGGAAAAATATGCTTTTTGTTTAATTTGTTTACTATGGAATAATATTTAGTAATATTTAAGCTTATTTATAACTTGGAAAAATATTGAATTTCTTGCCTCACATTTACAGTTTACATTTGAAATTAAATTTACAGACATGTTCAGTTAATAAATTCGTTCTAAAAATATTTCAGCAAAATACTCATATCAAATTCAATTGTTTTAAAATTTCATTATACTTTATTAGACGTTCACGATTTGAAGGAATTCAATGAATTCCGTGATTTTAATTAATTCTGCGAATTCCGTTAATTTAATAAATTCCGTGAAATCCATGAATTCCGTGAAAACATTATTTTTTCTACTGACTCAAGTTGCAGGCGATACCTCAATGGTAACGTTCCACCAAGGATTCATCTACCTTTTTTGTTTAGAAAAAAAATAATATTAGCAGAATATTTAATTTTTACGTTCTATTTGTTTAAATAACTAAGTCCATAGAATGACCGTGCAAAATCGCGCTTAGTGATGTTCTGAAGCATTCAATGCTGAGCATTCTTGAAAAAGAAACATAGAAATCGGTTAACAATTGTCGGCTGTAGTTTATTATAAACAGTAAATTCTCGATCCAGCCCACTGTGCGGGCGCGACGGCAACTAACTCTTCCCATACCATTTTCTGCCTAGGGTGATTTTAAAGGGAATGAATTAAGCTTTCATTTAAAATTATTCTGAGGAAAATAAAAAAGGTCATATATGAAGAAAAATTAAAAAAATTCTATATTAAAAAATCAAGGTCAAATTAATTAATTTTCATAAAACGGTTAGTTTTTGTATATTTCATAAAACCCCCTTTCCAAAACCCATATATGATAGTTAAATCGGACAACTAGTAGGAGTTATGAATTCTTGAAAATAAGTAGAGTTTCAATAAGATTGGGGACAACAAAATTTTAGGCGGGTACATTTGGCGAATTTTGCCTCTTTAATTTGGTACGGGTAAGCAAAGGATGTGTAGGAGGGGGGATATATATATATATATATATATATATATTAGATCAATCGAGAAATCGCGTGTTGCTTATTCAAACAACATGCTCATTCCACAACACTGCTCCGACAAATCTTTATAGCAATAATCCCGATTGTAGAGCATTAAAAAGTCATAGCAGCTTACAGTTCACACATAAACGTTCAAGCTCATAGGAATATCCATACTCTACCTCAGCAAAATCCACTAAGCAGAACTTTTGCTTCCTTTATAACCATACATCTTTTCATGTAAGCTCTTGTTTTCCTATGGCTGTTTATATCTTTTCGCTTTAGAGAATTAGAGTCTCATTCACGATGGGGGCAAGCACATAATTATATATTGCAACTTCCTAAAAATAATGCTATCCACCTTATCGAATTCTTTCTACAAATCAACAAATTCACAGGAAGCCTTTTTTCTCATTGTGTCATATTTTCCTCATTGCGCAGCCACCTTTATCACCATTTCCCTTGTAAAGTGGAAACGACAATCGCCATTATTTCAATCATTTGGACCTTCCCCATGCTTAGCATACATATTCATCACCTCGATCAGCCACTCTAATAAATACTCGTCACCGCTATTAATCCTCAGAAGCCATACGGGTGCAAATCGGACAGGCCGAAAATTTCAAATGTCCCACCCTCTCAAGGCTCTTGTACGGTAATTATGTCTATACTTCGGTCTAACCGTCGAGCAACAGCTTGGCGTCAGACGATCTACAGCTGCTCTGCTGGAAACGCCGAAAAGTTACCTCAGACCAAATTTGCACCCGTTTGGCCTCGGCGTCACAAATGAGGTTCTGCTAATTTTTTTCAAGTGCCACGATAAATAGCATTTCTGCAATTATTAGCGGCTAATACGTAAGTATTTACTTTTTTTATGATGTATTATGTACTAAATTTTTTAAAGAAACACATTTTTTGTACTGGACATGATTTTTTACCTTTTTAAAATTATCCTTTTTTCAAGCAACTATTAAAAATAGTTAAAGTATAATTCATGGAATATACAATTTTTTCATTGCAATAAAAGTATTTATCTCCATTTTCCCGAAGTTTCATTGATATATGTATATTAAATACAAAGATACAATTTTTTTGCGTGAAAAACAAATTTTCTAAAAAGCTTATTTAATAATTGCTATATTTTATGTGATAATTCTACTGAACAGTTTTAGTAATAAAATATTTCAATTCCTGAAGAAATTTTACGCCGAAATCATATACTTTGTATGTTATTAAAATTAAAATTGAAATTGAAAGAATATAAACAATTAAAATCGTGAAAACCAGGTTTGCATCCGTATGGCCTTCACGTTACTGGAGAGAGGTATGGCCTCTGAGGGTTAAGCATTTGAGTGGTAACACCACCCACACCAAGAGCCTTACCATTCTTTTGATTCTTAATTACAAACTTAATGTCGAAGACATTGATTCATGACTATGACATAGCTGTCATGCTCCATAACTTTAACCATCGTACAATTTTTTGAAAAAGTGACTCATACAATCTTTCACTTTGCATCCCATACAATTTCACCATCAGTATTCTTAATTCCTACTAACTCAGTAATACGCCTTCTTTTCATAATCTTCTTAACCTATTTCCAAAATATTTGTCTTATTTCCTTGAAAATCATTTTGCATTTTTTAATCTCCTGCTTTCATTTTTTCTTTGCTTTTTTGACTAGCATATTTGCTTTCCTGTTCCTCTTCTTACTGCTAAGATCTGTAATGTTCAACTTTCGTAGATGCACTTGCTTCTTCTCGTTAACAGCCTCGCGGATTTTTATCATTCCACCAAGCATCTCCAGTCATGCTTCCTACAACATGAATACAGTTCAGATGCACTCTTGAAGATGATATCCATTATCCCGTAGTTTGATTCACGTGCCTTTTACAGATTTATTGAGTAATTATTAAGTCTCCAAGGCCTCTAGTTAAAAAATATATATTTTGACCATTGTTTGAAAAGTTTTTTTATTTCGAAAATCTCATTGTCTGGAATGGTAAATTTTTTGGCAATCACCTACAGATGGTAAACTTGTAAGTGCAAGTTAACAAATGCAATATTATTTAATACAAAAAATTAAATTAAAAAAAAATCGTTAAGTTTATTTCATTTTTTTTAACTCATTCATTTTGAAAAACTTTTTTCTCGTTGAACTAAATATTAATCCTTAATTAAAACATTAAAAGTAATATTTTTCCAGAAGAATAGAAAAAATTAATTTCCTAAATTACGCAAACGTCCACCGTTTTTAAATTTTGTTTAAAAGAGGACTATTTAGAGTATAAAAAAATCTTTAAAAAAATCGAATCGCGCGATTTTGAAAATTTGTTTAAAAACGATTAAAAACATAAAAATAAGTCTGAAGATTCCCCGGTCAATTTTACATAAAAATGTATAGTTTCAATTAACTTAGTTAAAACCAAGCCAACAATTACAACTTATGTATTATGAAAACCTTTAATTTTTCTATGCTAACTATGATAACTCTTTGAAAATTTTTGTTTCGAACAATATAAGCATGGAGCTTCCCTAACAGAACTTTGGAAAACCTTGTACCAGTATGACTTTAACAATATTTTTTAAATCCTAACATAAACTCTTAATTCACTATCCTGCATTCCGAGAAAGCACCCTGGGAGCTAGTGAGAGGCTGGAAGAACCCTTATTCTACAAATGACAACACCAGAATTTGTACAATAAAATACAATGCAGATTTACATTTTATTGAATAAAAACTGAGGGAAATATTTACAATTTTCAATATAATTGTGAAGCGAGAAAATATATTATGTTTCGTAAAAGTAGAAAGTAATAGTGAGGAGACCAAATTATTTAGCAGGATCTTGTCGCTACTTTTCATAGAAAGTCGTGTGGAGGACCCATGCTAAATGGATACTGGTATCAATGGGTTCTCACTCGTTACTTATGGTATGCCTAACTATTTAGCGTACGTCCTCCTCACTGCTTTATAAGAGAAAACGTACTGCCTTTGAATTCGAGCACGCCATATCGTTTCGTGTCCTTACTATTAATTTATTGAGTAAAAAGATTAAATAACAGTTGTATCCCGCAAACAATTTCCGAATGATTATGCTAACTACCTGCGCGCACAGAGTTACAAAAATTCGAATTGTTAAATTGGATCAGACATTTTAGTGTGACGTCATGCCTGGTCGATATAATGAACTTTCTAACAGAAAATTATTGTTTTGTAGTGCAGTGAACATTGCTTAAATAGAAAGTTTCACAGAAATATTTATTTTAGCTCAATGTAGTGAAAATTCTGTTTTCATGATTTTCCTCAAGTGCAGTAGTTATTTTGACAGATGTATATGATTTTATCGTCTATCTGCGACTATTAGATTGATCGAAAATCAATATAATAGCCTGAATACACAGGGCAACCTAACTTCAAATTTTAGACATTATCATTTTTTCTTTGAAACTGAATAGTCGCTGATAGTCGATAAAATTATATGCAACTGTCAAAATAACTACTACGTTTAAGGCAAAATGATGCCAACGAGCAATGCCAACAAGCAATGTTCGCAGCACTACAAAACGATACACTAAAATGCCTAATAGAAAAAAATTAAGCAATCAAAACATTACATTGGTTTTTAGTTACAATACATAATTTACAGTAAAAGATCGCAACGATAACTTAAAATAATTATGATATTAAATAAGAATTGGTGTGTTACAGGCAAAGTATATAATCCAGGCATTATATATAATCCCTAGGCATTATATATAATGCCTGGCTATTTCAGGCAAAGTATGTAATGGAATGCATATTATATACATTGCCTAGGCATTTTATATAATGCCCGGTACGAGATAGGTAAAGTATATAATCCTGATTTTGAATATAACGATACAGTTAAAGAAGAACATGATAAATTGACGAACACTTAGAGAATTGAACACACGTTTACTCGCTATTTATTAAGAACATGACATACTGGAATGACATTTTGCTTGACACTGCACTTTGTTTTTTACACACAAACACTTATTGGGTTTACACTTTGTTTTGTAGGAATATTTGAAAAAAACGTTGCCTCGTTGAAAAAACTTGAATAGTATCATTAATTATTAACTTACAATTTTCATCAGATTTTGGCGTTTCTTTTTAAATAGAAGATTATTACATTTTTTAATTTTCGTGACAGGCGATTAAAAAAATATATTTTAACCATCTTTTATTTAACAAAGTTGATTTTTTTCAATTTTCAAAAGTGCCATTTTTCAAATATTTTCGCATTTTTAAAAAAACGTCATGAATCAGTGCAAGAAATAGGTTGGTCCAAATTTATACCTGTACGAACGTCTCGACAAAGTGGGCGGAGAACGTCGGAAAATTTGTATGAGAGCTTCGATTTTAATTACCTTCCAATTTGGAACTAATTTAGATTAAATTGTAAAATTGAATTTAACTATATTGTCATTAAAATAATATATATTCATTACCTGAGTTCGGTCTAAAATTACTTAGAAAGGCCGGGCAATTTGTGAAATGAGCAATTCCATGTCAAATCATGAAGTTTAACACGGATTTCACATAAGAAAAATGTACATTTTTGTGAAGTTGATTCAGAATCGGTAATATTAGGCAAATCAAGTAGAAATCCAACATTTTTCTTTAAAATTAGGCATTAAATGCGAATAAAACCTTATTTTTTAAATATCACCCCCATAAGTCTGCTTTGAAGTGTTCCAAAAAAACCTTGTAAGTAAAAAATTTAGTTTTGCGAGTTTTTGGTGCTGATTATGATTTTTTTGAGATTTTTTAAAATTGCAAATGATTAATAATGCTACTTTTTATTGATAATTAGATGTTTATATAAATTATTCAAAGAATTTATTATTGTTTTTATCAATTTTCTTTTATTCTTGAGTTATAAAGTCGCGGTTTTTTTTTACAAACTTTTCAACTTATTATCAACTGTTGAGTTAAAACGAACCAACAATAAATTAAATTTAACATGAATAATTGTTCAAACAATTTATTGTTATTTATCACAATATTCTCTTAGAATGATGCTAGAAAGTTGCAGTTTATTCTATAATTTTCTGTTAGGTAATAATGGATGCAATTCAACAAACTTTATTGTTTAAATAAATAATTATTGTTTATAACTATCTTTTTTATTATTGCTTTTTAGATGCGGTTTTTTCTGAAATTTTGAACTTTTTTTTTCACTTTTCACATTTGCATTAATTATTACCCCACTCTAAGTACAAAGTGAACTATGAGTAGAAAATTTCAGGAAAAGATAGTTATAAACAATAAAAATTTGTTAAAAAACATTAGATTTCTTAAATTGTCTCCATTATTATCTCGCACTAATTGAAAAGTGGAAAAATGTTAAATACTTCATCAAAAACCACAACTTTCTAGCATTATTCAAAGTAATATTATTAAAAATAATACAAAATTGTTTAGACAAATATTTTTGTCAACTTGAATTATTTATTATCTCACTCTAATCGAAAAGTTGAAAATAAGTTAGAAATTCGGAAAAAACGCGACTTCCCAACTTTATTCTGAGTGAAAATTCCTAACAACTATATATTTAATTGTTTAATTAATGTATATAAACATCTAATTAATAATATAAAGTGCATTTTTAATTATTGCTCGAATACTAAGGAAGATCTTATTTTTACATTCACCGGGCTGTTAGAGCACATCGTAAACTATCTTTAAAAAATGTTTGACAGAAAATCAAAAGTGGATTTTATTCAAAAATTGAGTTTAAATATTTGTTTCTAAAAAATCTAAACATCTATTAAATTTCTGTTTTGAACAAATATATTTTTTCAACTGCGTCGCATTATGAATCATGAAAAAAATACAGCTTAATATGTTTAAAATAACCCAAGAATAGAAGGTTTATAAAACGGAAACACAGGTCACATGGAGAATACTTATTGCACACTTTGCCTGATCTCTTCTGGGCATTATATATAATGCCTAGGCAATCTATATAATAGAGAGTATTACATACTTTGCCTGGACTCTGTTAGGCATTATATATAATGCCTAGGGATTATATATATTGCCGGATTATATACTTTGCCTGTAACATATATAATATGACTACATAAATATGACTCGCAACAATATAAAGGGTGTCCCACAACGAGTTGCTTGAATTATTGAGACCCTGCAGTTTTATTCTAGCCTTCTTAGAAGTAACAACGTTTGAGTCAAGATGAGTGATCTTACGACGGAAGAAAAAGTTTATATTGTCGAGTGCTTCTTCTCTAGAGGAAAAGTGTATAGTGCTGCTTATAGGGGATTTCGTAGTAAGTATGAAACGTATAGAGTTGCGAGCGAAAACACTCTTAAAAGGTGAGAAAGTATTATGCACATATTTACGTTTATTGCGTCTGCTGAGTGACGAGACATTTTTTGACGTTTTTTCTTGTTATTGAACTGTTTTTATTTTATTTTTATAGAGTTATCGATAATTTTATCGAATATGGAACCGTACAAGACCGCAGACACGATGTTTCAGGCCGGCCCGTTTTTAGTTGATAGTCGTTTGAGTGAGTCGATGTGAGTGTTTTTGTGAAGATGGAAAAAATTGAGTATCGAGCTGTTATTAAATATTTGTTTTTGAAAGGCAATAAGCCTACGCAAATCGAAGTTCAGTTAGACACTGTGTATGGGGACAATGCTCCATCATTTACCACAGTGAAATTTTGGGCAGCTGAATTTAAACGTGGCCGTAAGAGCTTGGGAGACGATGAACGTTCGGGACGTCCAAAAACTGCAACTAGACGATAACATCGCTAAAGTTCACCAAATGGTGCTAGACGAGCGCCGAATTAAGGTGAGAGAGATAGCAGAGGTTATGAAAATGTCCAAAGAACGTGTTTGTCACATATTAAATCAAGATTTAGGCATGAGAAAGCTGTCCGCGCGCTGGGTGCCGCTCTGTTGGTGCAGTTAAGGCGCAATAAATCCGAGTTTTGGCGCCGATTAATTACTGTAGGTGAAACTTGGATACACCATTATACGCCCGAAACAAAAATACAGTCAAAACAGTGGACTTCAAAGGGGGAACCGGCTCCAAAAAAAGCAAAAACTGTTTTTTCGGCTGGGAAAGTGATGGCGACTGTTTTATGGGATAGTCATGGAGTTATCTTAATAGATTATCTTCAAAAAAGAAAAACCATTACAGGTGTATACTACGCATTATTACTTGACAAGCTGAAGGCAGAAATTGCAAAAAAACGGCCACATTTGCAGAAAAAGAAAATCCTGTTTCACCAAGACAACGCGCCGTCTCACACCTCAGCGGTCGCCATGGCGAAAATCCATGAATTACGGTTTGAACTTGCTTGACCATCCGCCATACTCACCAGATCTAGCCCCAAGCGACTTCTTTTTGTTCCCTCATCTAAAAACTGCCCTCGGAGGACAGAGGTTTTCTTCAAATGAGGAGGCAATCACCTTCGTGAACAATTATTTTGCAGAGAAAAACGCCGAGTACTATTTGGATGGGTTAGAGAGATGAGAGCATCACTGGGAGAAGTGTGTAGAGTTACAAGGAGACTATGTAGAAAAAAAAATTAAGAAAAAATGTCTCGTATCATTGTTAGATCGGAAACTTTTCAAACCACCCTCGTAATTGAATCAAGGAGAAATAGATCTATATAATTTTGAAAAGAGAATTTCTACAAAAAAAAAGTAGAAAAAAGTTTTAAGAAGATCGAGAAGGATTTTTCATTCCAGAGGCCACCGGCTGTCGCCATGATAAAATAAATTAAATTTTTGTTCTCACTGAGAACTTTCAGCATTGTATCTCTAGTTAGTGTAGTTAGTAACAGCAGTTGTGTAATCAGACTACTTAGCTAGACAAGAAGAAGTAGCAGTAATTTTGTGGCATGTTTTGTAAGCTCTGCAATTATTGAGAATTAAATTGTGAAGGTCATTGCCAGGCCTGTAAAGAACAGGGGCACGACGGGGGGACCTTATTGGACCTTACTGCAATGGAAAGGCATTCTAAATGATAGATAGGTCTTCGGGAAAATAAGAACAAAACCTATAGAAAAATTAGAAAGTTGGCGAGTAAGTGTAGATATTTTTTTGCAAACAGGCTTGTTGATTATAATGAGATAAGCTGTGCAATATGGCAGTAGGCTCACATATGGGGTGAGATAAAACATGCGTCATGACGGTGAGCACACGCGAGAGGTGGAACAGGCTGTGCGTTTTCATCGGTGCTATATTTCTCGTATATACGAGATATGGTTTGCCATTCGATGGGATTGCAATGTTCTTTTGCACAGTTGCCAATACGGATGCACATAACCTGTCTTTGGTGTTTGCTTCAGGATCGACAGCAGCCCTACTTATGTTAGTACTTCCACTTGACGGTATAATAAAAAAATTGAGCATTATGGGAACATGAATAATTGTCTGAATATAAGAATATTGCAAATTACTGACCATCAGCTAGGAGACAACATGACGTGTCTGACCTTTCTGGTATAATTTGGCAGTTTTGACTGCACATTACATGTTTGACTGTTTTATCTGGTTTTATGGAACTCCTCAGACCTCCACGGGAGCGTAGTCCGGCCAGAAGCCTTTAGAGGTGGAGTTCCAATGCATCGGCTGAAACGCGCGACTTGATTCGCATTAATCAAGTCGCGCGATCAGTGATTCATGATGGGTTTCCAATAGGGCGGCTGGAGGTAAGCAAACAAGTCCATTTTCAATGCGTTGTGTGTAATCAGTACAGTTTGATCATCTGCGGCAGTGGGTTGCACAGTTGCATATGACAGCATGGATCAGTTATTAATAAATCTTCGCGACGAAGAAGAGAAAGGACTTCTTATGTTTCTATTAAATGATAAGAGTCGAAATGAAGTTCTGGAACTTTTCTTGAAAAGGAAATCGGGGGGATCCCAGAAAATTTTAATTGAACGGCATCTTCATACTGATGACACAGTGTTCCGAAAATATTTCCGCGTGAATATTAACCAGTTTAATTACCTTCTGTCATTGGTTGAAGAGCACCTGCAGAAAAAATCATACGGACACTTGAAGAAGCCAAAACCCCGGCTGAGAAATTGGGAGTGGCACTCCGGTAAGCATGTTGCCGCACAAGTTCGATTAATTTCGAATCATCCATGATTACCATTCTTTCTAAAATTCTGTCGCGTCGTTGTGGTCCCTTTATGACCGAAGCGGTTCTTATCAAACCAGCTGAGGGAGTCCTCATAGAGACTGGGAAGACGCCAGCGGGAGAAACAAAGTTGTCCTCAGCCAACGCAGCTGCTATTGGGAAGGCCGGAGTGGTCCACAAATTCGTCCCAGAGATAGCGGTGGAGATACTATATCTCGACTCACCTACCGAGATGGAGGAAGCTCTGAGGAGATTGCTTGGTGTTGACTCGCCGCTGGACATGAGGGTGTCTATGACACGGTAACCTTTACAGGAATAAGGAAGGTCTTTGTCAAGTTGGATAGAGAGCGGGTGTAAAACTTCTGCGGGCGGCCCACATTAAAATCGGCTGGGTCTCATACAGGGTCCGGAAGAAAACAGAAACGACACAATGGCTATGGCCATTCGGCAGCAAGTTGCACTGATCCAGATAGGACAACGAGTTGTTGAAGATGCGGCGTGTGCCAGCACGCCATAGAGCTACGACTGTGCCGCACAAGAGGATAAACCCCGAACTGACCATCTTCCGGAGACAATGAGATGTGCGGCGTTCATAGCGGCAGTTCCGAAGAGGAAGCCTTAAGAACCCACATCGAAAGCAACACTTCAACTGACATTTCGGCAATGATAGATCAGGAGACAGAAGTCAGCAGGAGCCCTAGGAGGCAGGAAAACGGCATCCCCTGAACTAATGCAAAATCGGTCTCTGTAGGTATCTCTGCCAAGAAAAAAAGGACGGTGATTTTTCGTGGGTGGAAATACCACACGCTCGTGAAGTGCGGACCCTCACGAGAGTCTACTATGTCAGGAAGTATTTTTTGTCGAATATTCAATTCTAGAAATGTAAATAATCAACCCATCCGTAGACGTCAAGATGACAATCTTTATCTTGAAATTGATTTTAGCACTTCGGAATAATATTTTGAATTTAAAATTGTTGATATGTCAGGATTCTAAACGACCCGTAACTTGATTGACAGTTACATGGTCTTGGGGCCCTAGCGTGAGTCTCGCGTGGTAGCTCCGAAATTCTCGACCACGAAGTAAGATAGAAGCGAGTCCTTTTCCGTCAAAGCGTCATCAAGGAATATTGTCTTGAGAGAAATATATATATATACACACACACACACACACGTGTATATAGAGAAATATATATATATATATATATATATATATACTCTTGGGGTCTGTTTGCGCACGCGTTTATACATTTTCCGCTTGCCTTACTGACCTATATT